>WEKY01021054.1:0-16125 GCA_013390045.1 Picathartes gymnocephalus | reverse complement strand
CTCGAGTCCCGCCGCGCTGCTGCCGCTCGCCCGGGGCCGTGCAGCGCCAGGAGGCCGCGCGGGCCCGCGGTGCGTCCCGGGCGGCAGCGGGGCCACAACCGGGGCTCTGCGCGTCACGTCGGAACCGCGGCTGTCCCCGCCCCGGAAGGACGAGTGGGCTCTGGGAAGATGGCAGCGGCGGCGGGAGGTGCGGCGTCGGCGGCCCCGGTGTGTGTGCTAGTGCTGGGCATGGCCGGCTCCGGAAAAACCACCTTCGTGCAGGTGAGAGGCTGCGGGAGTCGCGAGGGGCTGCGGGGAGTCGCCGGCTGCCCCCGGGGCTATCCCCGTGCTTATCGGGGCCTGACGCTTCCCTGTGTCTTCGCAGCGCCTGGCCGCCCACTTGCACGGGCAGCGCTGCCCTCCGTACGTGATCAACCTGGACCCTGCCGTGCACAACCTGCCTTTCCCCGCTAACATCGGTGAGTGCTGCGCCCTGCGGGACGGGTGGGGCCGGGCCGGAGGAACGGCCTGGAGTCCGCCAGGAGAGAGCAGGCACGTAGGACCTTAAACAGAGACAGAACTGGTTCGGGGAGAGTGCTTTTCATATGTTCCGCGGAAACGGATACTTGGGGGAATACAAGCAGCCCAGCTTGTATTCCCTTAAGAGAGTCCCAACTTCTTATAAAAGAAGGACTTGGAGGCTTATTTTTTTTTAACTGTAGCTCTTTTCTCCACACAGTCGTTAGTATGGGTATTTTTAGAACCAAAGGCATTCTTCCAATGCGTTTGTACATTATTTATATCATCTGGTTTGATTGGACGTGTTTGGGTTCTAGAGGCTTTTTTTTGTCAGTAATGAAAGGATTAGCAGATTTTATCTGGTTCCCTACATCCACATATGCTATTAACGAAGAGCTCTAAAGCACTTTAAAAGACACGAGTTTTAGAGAAAATATTTTAGCAGTAGAACAGATCTTAGCTATGAATATTTAGCTATTCCAAAGAGCATACCAGTCCCTAGTTTTGTGACAATCCTGTCTCTTACACTCTGTGAAGTATGCCAGCCAGCCTCTCCAAAGGATAAGAAAGACAGTGTGGGTACACAAGCTGTTTCGCTGATGTCAGAGGAATGACTGGAGTATCTGTGCGAGTGCTGGTTCTCTAGTAATACAGATAGGTAGGTATGCTTTGTTAGGTGGTGGTGACCAGTTGGGGCTTGGAAAACGGCTCATGTGTCTTTCTCCCCTAGATATCAGGGACACTGTGAAGTACAAAGAAGTAATGAAACAATATCCTTTTTTTGTCTAAATAATACTTGAAATTTCAAGTTTTTGAAAATAATCTGTCATGTGCGCACTGTGATGAAGGGGCAGGAGGTGGGGGGGATCGCAATAATGCAGAGAGTTGCATGAAGATCAAGAGGTTTTGACTTTTCCTTGCATGTGATAGTAGGAATGTGTGTTCTACGAGATTTGATACTTCTTACGTAATTTTCTCCTGTGCTAAAAATTATTCTGCCTAACAGTAAGTTTTTGCAACTAACAGGTCCTCTGCCATGTAGATTTTTTTTCTTTTTGTTTCAGTTGTTCTTTCAAAGAACTTGTATATTCTGTTGGTTTTTCCGTTTTGTTTTGTTTTGTTTCTTTTTTGTGGAAGCCAGCAGCCTTTTCCCCATGTTTTAACTAGTCTAATTTTATTTGTCATAAACAAATATGGAAGTTCCTACTTGCATGTAGTAGATGGAGAAAACGATTTCTCCATTTGACCATAATCAAAGCACTGTTGTCTCTCTGAATCTCAGAGACATTGGAGTGTTTGCTCTTGCTCACAGTGTTGTCAGCACTGTCAGCACTACTGACTGTAGTGCAGTAACATTGCACTAAAGTGGCTGCACTTCCAGAGGGCCGTGGAGGTCCTTGGTCTCTTATGTAACAGCTTGTGCTGATGGAGGCGATACACAGTCTTTTGCAAGTATGACTCTTAATATTTTAGACAAGAGTAAAGGTGGTGGGGGATAGGATTCTTGATTTTGGCTGTTGTTTGATTTGGGGTTACCAGCAAAACATCCTAAGTATAAGTTTCAAATTAATACGTAAGTGCATTATTTGCTTCACTGCATCTGCTAGCCATTACTGGAGGTTCTGTGTCTTGTTAATAAGAGTCTAAGGGGGATGTTTGGCTACTGAGAGTAGAGAAGACAGTATGTTATGAGTCAATGCTGGTTCTTGTGCAGTTAAAGCAAAAATGGCAAGGAGAAGCCACGTAGCTCCTCTTCCTTCTGTCAATCCCACATGTTTGGGTAAGAGTATTTGTTACCCTGCTGAATGACTTAGAGGACGTAATCGTGTATTAGGGCTGTTGTCTCTTGATCTCAAGGTATCCAGTGTGCATCTGTTGTCAGAGTTGACAAAGATGACCTCCGGGGTCTCCATAACCACCTGCTTTCCTAAATGAAGCATCAGATATGGGCTGGGCCCAAATGGTGGAATAGTGACCTCTCTCAATCTCTTTGCTACAAGATTTGACCAGGTACAAGATTGTTTCTATGTGCTGTTCCTATGATGCTGTGCTGGAGAATGGGGGGTTTTGTGTATGTCAAGTCTCAGAGGGCACTGTGTTTGGTTAGCCTTCTATTATTTCTGGGGAGTTATTCTCCATACAGAACCATGTATTTTACAATGCTGTCAGAGCACATTAGCTTTCATTTGAGAGATTTCCGTTTTTCAGCTTTTTTAAAGTAAAATTAAGAAGCCACGTGTACAGAACGTTCTTCAGTCTTTGTATAGGACTGTTGTTGCACCATGTTTCCTATAAAATCTTTCATGTGAATGCTCTGTTTTTGAAGTAGGGAAGCTTACTTCTGGAAACCCGTTAAATTTTCCTGGGGTTATTTGATAATTGACAGCCCTCCTAAATCATAACACTAAATCAGCTCTGGCGTGGGGACTGCTGTCAGATATTGAGACAATCTCTTGGTGAAAAGGCAGGGAACAACTGCCTTTATTCAGGTACTAATTTCTTTAGCCAGGTAGTAGAACACACAAAATCAAGGTTGTCGTTGACTTATGCAGGGTCTGAGCATTTTTCACCCCTCCTTAGAAGGGCATTTTCACACTCTGAAAAGCATAAAGACTTTAACCTTTTGATATGCACCTGCAGCTGTGCAAGTTAATGTAGTTTCTGCTATGAAATGAAGATGAAAGTTTCCTGTTGTGAGCCTAAATACAAAATACACTTCTGCCTTTTCAATCAGGTAATGAAGTTTATTGAAAAAAGACAAAATGCATCCAAGTGAGTATGTTCTACTGAGTTGTGTTTTTCTGGGATCATTGTGGAAAAATTGCAAAATTCTAAAAAGCTTCTCTGGATGTTTTCTAGTTGGTTTTTTCAGCCTTGGTATAAATTTTATGTGGAAAAGGGCATAGAACGGATAAACTAGATTTTCTTTGGTTACATCAAAAAAACCCTGCTTATTACAGTCCTGCTTTTCTTGTCTTCCATTAGACTATCATTTTCTCTCACACACTGTTCAAATACGCAGCAATTAATTCTTTTTCTGAAGATTTTGCACTACTAACTGTCTGTCAAATTGATGTCTTCAACTCATGAGAGTACATGCTTCTTAGTTACAAAATTCACACAGGAGATTTTCAGGCGTGGCCATAAATCTCATTAGTGTTTGGGAGAAGCTTTTCTTATCTGTTATGGAATAATCATGTAATTTGCCATTGTATGCTGGTGATAATCTAGTCAGAACAGGACCTTGTGCTTAACTAATTTTCCCTTATTGTTGTTTGGGGGTAACTTCTTACCAGGTATGTTCTTATTGACACACCAGGGCAAATTGAGGTATTTACTTGGTCAGCATCAGGAACCATCATAACTGAGGCCTTGGTAAGTGCTTTTGACATAACTGGACAGTGAAGTTGTGTGAATGACCTGAGTGTTAAGCAATGAGCTTCTAATTAAACTGTCATTTACTTTGTGTTCCCAGGCTTCCTCTTTTCCTTCGGTTGTTGTCTATGTGATGGACACCTCTCGCAGTACTAACCCTATCACTTTTATGTCCAACATGCTGTATGCCTGCAGGTAAGAAAAGCTGTAAATGCAGCCCATCTACTGCAGTTGTATCTCTTCAGTAGTTATTTTGGAGGGGAATCATGGAATGGTTTGGGTTTAAAGGGACATTTAAAGGCCATCCATGCCCTCTTCCATGGGACACCTTCCACTAGACCAGGTTGGTCCAAGCCCCATCCAACCTGGCCTTGAACACTTCCAGGGATAGGGCAACCACAGCTTCCCTGTGCAGTGTGCTTCAATATCTCTCTGCTGTCATCATGAAAAATTTTGTCAGCATGTCCCTTTCAGCTTAAAACCATTATCCCTTGTCCTGTCACTACAAGCCTTGGTAAAAAGTCACTCTCCATTTTTCTTATAAACCTCTTCGTATACTGAAAAGCTGCAGTAAGGCTTCCCTGAAGCCTTCTCCAGGCTGAACAACCCCAACTCTCTGGCCTGTCTCCATAGGAGAGTCCTTCCAGTCCTCTAATGGTTTACATGGCCTCCTGTGGGCCCACTTTACAGGTCCATGTCTTTCTTGGACCATGGTTTCATGCAGTGCTCCACATGGGATGAGAACAGAGTAAAAAGGGAGAATCACTTTCCTCACCCTGCTGCCCATGCTGCTTTTGATGCAGCCCAGGGTGTGGTTAGTTTTGCACTTGGGTGTGTCATATCCACTTAATCTACTGGCTTGGTTATTCTCTTAGTGATTTTCTCATTGAAAAAGCAGAATAATTTAGGTGCCAATGGACATCTGGAGGTCATTGGCTCAAAACTCCCACTGAAAGCATTAAATAACCCATGAGACCTTGGTGTCATGAATGCTGATTACAATAGACTCACAGAATCACTAGGTTGGAAGAGATCTTTAAGATCATCAGGTCCAACCCATGCCTTAACACCTCAGTTAGACCATGGCACTGAGTCCCACATCCCATCTTTTTTTAAACAGATCAAGGGATGGTGACCCAGCCACCTCCCTGGACAGACAATTCCAGTACCAATAGGTTTAACATTGCCTGTTGCTTATAAACCCATTTATCTAAGATGAATCAAGATAGTGTAGTTTAAGTTCCTTCTTGTAAACATGTAGTTTCTTATTCTATTTTTTAATGTTATTGATACTTTAAGAGATTCTTCAAGATTTGTTTTGAGTTCAGCCTAACAAGGAGTTCTTGATTTATTGTATTCTTTCTCATACATGAATTTATTTGTTCTCTTTCTCAGGACTAAATACCTATAGAATGATCAGCATAGATAGAGCTGTCGTAATTCATGGTAAATGTTAGTAAAAGGTTTTCAAAAAGTCTCACAATCCTTGTACCAAGGTCAGGAGCTGTATCACTGTAATAGGGTGCAAAATGTGTCTTATTGCATGCTGCATTTTCTGACATTGGTTTGAGCAAAAGGTGATAGCACATATACAGTGAAATAAATGTGTGAGCTCTTGTGTCGAGGTAGTTTTTCTTTATAGATGTTCTGTGTTACTTGAATTCATCACTCAGTTCATAGTCTCTCAGAACCTGAGGTTTCAGTCAGATGCAAAATGCAAAAGGGAGTTAAAAACTGGGATCTGAGAGTCATAGAAAATGGTAACCAAAATAACAGTGTGTCAGAGATTTTCTATCTCGCAGATGTGTGCTTACATCTTGGGGAGGCATATTTTGTTCAAAAATTGTAAGCAGGACGTGGGTGAAAATTACATCCTGATTGGTGCAGAGGAAAATAATTATCTTTTGATGTCAAATGTATTCAGTTGTGCACAAGTCTTGTCTGCCTTATGCTTAACTTGCTTTCTATTCTAGTGAGTTTTAAATAATGTTAAAATTTTATTTTGTGTCTCCCTGCCCAGTATCCTGTACAAGACAAAGCTACCCTTCATCGTAGTTATGAACAAAGTAAGTTAAAGCTCTGGTTTCCATTTCCTAGTGGGACATTGTTCTGCTTTGGTGTGGTGTCTTTGTTTTACCACAATAATAGGTTTTTCTAGAAAAGAGAGACTGGGAGGGGGCTGCAAGCTGACAACCAAATCTAAAAGGGGTCTTTAATCTGGTATCCTAATGCACAAGCATAATCTGGGATGGGCAGTTGCACCCAAACCCTCAAGTCAGAGAGGATACCAACACTTTGAAACGTGTTTGGGACCTTAAACCTGGGCTATAAGGAAACTTAACCCTGTAAGGTAAGAGGGAGGTCATTATGGAATCTGCTCTTACACACCCTGTTTCCACATAACATTTGTCTTCATTATTGTTTCTGCTCACAGCAGGCTAATAGTGGGAATGGTGTAACACCTGCATGTTTTGAGGAAGGAGTCCCACATATTGTACCAGGCAAAACTTAGCAAAAGATGTTTGATCCAGTATTTGCTGGGAGGCAGATACTACTCTAAAGATACACATCCACTGTTGTGTAACGCACTACCAATCTTAAAGGAATGCTTTTGAGCTTAACAGCTGTCTCTTTAAACATAATCATTTCAGATATTAAAAGAATCTCATTAGATTTTTGGTGTGAGTGCTGCTCCCCACAGACATCATTTGTGTTTGTATCCCCAACACAACAAGCTGTGCACACACAGACATTTCCCATAGGCCATGCCCTTACTGTGCCATTTTCCCCTCACACCAGCCAAACAGTGTTGGTGTCTGCTGTGCCCCAACTCCACCCATCTGCCCAGTGACCCAAACCATGTTTTCATACCTGCTTGCTTACTGAGCAAGGTTTTGTATGCTGTTTTCTCTCTAACTCTAGACAGTAATTCTAGAATAAGCTCCTAAGATTTTTTTTTTCCATAGAAAAAGGCACAACGTAGGAAAACCATTCTCTTTTAAGAAAATACACCTTTTGAAAGACTAAAAGTGGGACTTGATCAGTAAATGTAAGGAAAGGTAGGCCTGAGGCTTAAGTTCATAACTTCAAACCTCATTTTAATTTCATGTTTGCCTTTGCTAAAGAGTAAAGGCAACAGCTTTTTAAGAATTTTTAACAAAATGTAATTAAATTTAATTTTTTAAAACTGACTCTTGATAAGAGTGGAAGAATCCTGGACAACTGATACGTGTGCAGTGGCAAACAGATTTTAGAATTTTAAGATTTGCAGAGGAAAAAAAAGGCAATTTGTAGAGGTGATTTTATTTTATTTATAGAATTCTAAATACTCAGGCTTTGGCCCTTGGTGGATTCAGTTCTGTCTCAAATCTCTAGAGTAATTCAATTCACCTTTCTCCTTGCCATTGGTGCAGGGAAATGAAATATATCAGAGTTTTAGGCACCTCATATTGTGCTAGGAGTGGATATGCCTGTGGTAAGATGTTTATGAGACTTTTTAATAGACTCTGCATATGAATTCATGTAAAATTGTGGAACCATCTGACCTCTTTGTGTCCATTGTCTTGCACTGAGTTTGACTTGCAACTTCTTTGGGTCAGAACACAGCTCGTGTTTATAGAGACCCCCTGGGCTACTACCCAGCGTGGAAGTAGCACTTGCTCCCCCAGCCTCCAAGCCATCAGGAAAGCTTGGGATTTCAGTGAGGACTGCTCTTGTTTGGCCTCAATCATAGGATCTACTGTTTACCCTGTAAACTTTATTGTTTTTGAATTTTTGAATGCTCCTTTGCAGTAAATCATGGAAGGCTTTAGATCTGCACTTGTTTCGTTAAACAGTTGTTGCCTTCTTAAGCCTGAGTGGTTGTTTGTCAGGTATTCATGTAGCTGGTTTGATAAAAACAGAACTTGCAAAGCTTCAGACCAGGGCTGAGTATTTTGAAAAGATTAACATTTTGAAAATAAGCTTAACATGGATTTTTTTTTATTTTTCCACTTCACAGCCTACAGCTAAGATTATTACTTCTGAATATTTTCCCTTCTCCTTCCAGACTGACATAATTGACCACAGTTTCGCAGTGGAATGGATGCAGGACTTCGAGACTTTTCAGGATGCCCTGAATCAAGAGACCTCCTATGTCAGTAACCTGACTCGTTCTATGAGTTTAGTGTTGGATGAATTTTACAGTTCACTGAAGGTAAGAATCTTCTTTTTGTTTATTACCTCTCATAAAAGCCTGGAGAAGTGAAAGTTCAAGAATAATGTTTTTGATGTAGGGTGGGAGTAGAGTGTAAGGAAGGCAAAAGGCAGACTGTTCACTGGTGCTCAGGGAAAGGAAAAGAGGCAATAGACGTGAAGTGAAATGCAGGAAACTATGTTTAAACAGAAGAGTAAAAAAACTTCATTTTTACTGATTGAGCACAGGAACAGATGGTGCAGAGAAATTGTGAAGTCTCCATCCTTGGAGACAGATGAAGTCGAGAGCAACCTGTTGTAGTTAATTCTGCTTTTTGAGCAGAGAAGTTGGGCTAGATGATCTCCAGAGGTATCATCCAACCCTAACCATTCTGTCCTTCTGTAAAGAGTCTTTGCACTGCCCTTTTGAACTGTAATCTGTTGATGAGCCATGTTGAGGATTTGCTAATTTGAACACAGTCACTTTAGTAACTTGTCACGCTGAGTGGCAGCCTGAATAATTTAATACTGAATTGTGATTAATCATGAGAAGAAAGCTGAGATAGGCTGGTAAGAGGCAGCATTCTTTCTTGCAGCATTTCCTGTCTGAGGTAATTTTCCTTGTTCAGAAAGTGTCTAGTACAGTTGTGCAATTTATTACACAGGAAGAATGGAAAGAATCTCAAACCCAAACAAACACCCTCTCCTCCCCTCTGCCCCCTCATATTTGCTTGGGCAAGAAGAAGTCAGGGGTTTTTTTCTCACTTAACCAGGTTTTGAGTGGATAAAATAATCCAGTTCCTCAGGAAACCCTATGCATTGGAGGTTGTTACTGTTCCCATAGTCTGTGCTAAAGGTCTCAGCTAACTGTGTTTGTCATCAGCTTTTACTAAAGAAAAAGCAAGCCTTCTTGGCTTTTTGGATATTAAAAGAAAAGCAATGAAAATAAGTGATTCCATTCAGATAGATAATGATAATGTAGCCAGAACAACAGTATCATAGGTGTTCTGTGTGGAGCAATATACAGAATTTCAGAAGGGATTGTAGTGGTGCTATATACAGAATTAAAGTACTTCCTGTTCCTTATATGTTAGTTAGGTCATAATTCTCTGCATGTCAGAGCTATTAGAACGCTGGACTGCAGAGCAGGTCATATGATGATTATAGCATAGACTGCAGCTTGTACTTAAGTGCAGGGAAAGTATAAGTATTAACATGTCACCATATATTGATACTTAAAATCCATTGGAGAGCTGTCTCATGTTTGCTGTATTAATGATAAAGTGCAAGGCTGTATTGCAAAAAGTCTTCCATTTGAAAGTGAGTAGTTGAGACTGTCTTGCTTTTGAAAAAGAGCAAGAATTTTTGTTAGAAGATGATTGATTCTGGCTGGTAATAGTCCTAATGAAATGTATTTTTAGGTAATAGATTTAATACAGGCAGAACAAATGGCCAGAAGTGTAATGATAGACAAGTTCAAGTTAGGAAGGAGATGTGCATGTTGAATGTATTGCCATAGTAACTGATTAAATTCTCCACCTTTTGTTGTTCTGGTGTTGGACTGGGGACTTTTTAAAATGCACTGTGGATAAGTATTAGACGTAATTTCAGAGCCAGAAGGTCAGTTGTTGTCTATTTTGCTCTCTAATTCTAGTACACTGATACATACTAACTACTTATAACCCTAGCAGATGGATTATTAACAGTAAACAAATAAGGAACAGAAAGACCTGACTTTCTCTTGAAATGCCCAACTTGTTAAAAAAACCAAGCCCCCTTCCCCAAATAAAAAACCCCCAAAATACTGCAACAATTCACCAAACAGAAAACCAGCAACAACTGAAAAACAGAGGTAACAAGCATGAACAGCAAGTGGAGAAAGTTTGAAAGCAGGATTGATAGAAGCAGAAGTGTTACTGCACATTCCTGTACTGATTATATGGCTATCATTAGGTTTAGACTAGTAATTATTTGTTGTTTTTTGTTAGAAACTGGTTCAGTTACTCTCCAGTTCTGGTGTATGGTTTCTTTTACAGGTGGTTGGTGTTTCTGCGGTGCTTGGCACAGGACTGGATGAGTTTTTTATCCAGCTTTCTAAAGCTGTAGATGAATATGAGAGGTAAGGGGATAGTTAACCCACTGACTTCCTGAAGGTATTGATTTGTAACTCCTTTGATTTGAAGGACTCTACACTTTCCTTAGCCAAGGTAGTTTAGGGTTTCTAATAAACGTCAAGCATCAGCATAAAAAGTGGCAGTGAACAGGAACTATTCAGAGGTGAATTTTTGTGTTTGCTGTTCAGTGAAAAAGCAAAAGCCATCAAATATGTGAAGTAATACTTTTTTTCTAATTCCGTACAGTGATCAAAGTTTGAACTCTTGCTGTTTCAGTGAAGTATGTTCACTTATTTTGCATCCATTGGTTTCAGAATCCAAATCTGGGTAAAAAGTACTGTTAGTCCTTCTGAAATGTCTCTCAAACATGAAAGCCTAGAGAAAACTTTTTTTGAGGTAGAAGGAAGCCTCTGAGATTATCCTTACTTAATATAAATCATGTGTTGATTCAGACTGAATGCACTCTCTCTTTTCAGAGAGTATCGTCCAGAATACGAGCGCCTGAGAAAAACACTAGTAAGTGTTTCTAGCTATTGTACACCGGGATAGTGTATCTTGAGGTCACTTTTATGCACACAATTGCCTTTATGTTGAGAGGGTCTAACATTTCATTTACTAGTCATACTCAGTGTGGGAAAACTCCTGTCCTGAAGGAGTCTGCTATCTGCCATTTTTGCCTAGATGTGGTGGAGTATATCTTTACAAGAATAAAGATGCTTTATAAAACACATATTGTTTGCTGCTTTAGTGCAAGTATTTGAGCTAATGGTGAGAAAATGATTGGGAAATAGTTTTGTATCTTCCATTCAGAAGGATAGAGAGTTCTTGAAAATAAATTCCCAAGTGATTTGTTGGGGCTATCCTTGTATCTTCGTGTACCAGTGAAGTGTACTGGTTTGACTTAGACAGTAACAGAGACTGATTTGCAGTGTCAAAATCAGTAGCTCTGCTCACCTTGAGTCCTGGCTGTCCAAAGGGCAGTTCTCTGCAGGCACAGCTGCACTGAGTTTGGCTTCCTGATGCTTCTGAAAATGTTCTAGAAGTCCGCCATACTGGAGGTTGCTGTCCATGTTTCATCAAAAGTTCTGTGTAACCTTAGTTGTAATTTAAGACCTGTTGAGTGACTTGCACTCTGGCTGGGGGACAGACTGCTGGGTTTGGGTGAGGTTACTTTTCTACTGATGTTTTAAATGTTCTCAGAATCCACATGTAACTCTTTATCTACAGGAGGAAGCTCAAGAGAAACAAAAGAGAGAGCAGCTGGAACACTTGTGGAAGGACATGGGCAGTGTGTGTGTGCAGGGCAGCACACTGGCAGGTACCTCACCAGGAAGATTAAGTTCACTGCAGAAGTGTTTTGAAGAGTTCTGAAGAGTTTGCATTGAGAAGTGCTTCTCTTCCCACAGCAAAAGTGTGAAAGCAGCTCCATGTTAGAGGAGTGGGGCTTTACTTCCTGTGGAATTGGCCACACTTAGCTCTTCCTGTGTCAGTCACAGGTGTGGAAGAAACCCTGCTGTGTAGCTAAAGCAGCAGACATACTGAAAATAATGAAGTACTTTAGGAAAAGTGAAACAGATTAGAATATGGGAAAGTTATGCTGTTGGCTGCACTGTTCTTTATGTGAGGGATATGCTGATGAAGTCTCTCCTGTGTCTTTGGGATCCACAAGCAGTTTTCTGTCCTTTCAGAGCAGGTATTAATTGCTGTGTTTATGTGCAGAAAGTTGTCAGTGTTAACAATACCTTACCTTTAGCAAGCTGGTTTGTGTTCAACCATTTCTTTTCCCTTCAAGGACCTGATGATGCTTCTGCAATGGGTCCCTCTGAGCTGATCCTAACACGAGGAACTCTCAATGAAGAGGAAGAAGAGAGGGAGAGTGATACTGATGACATTGACCATGAAGGTAAGGGAATGAGGCCTGAAAGCTGCCCATCTAGTCAGGAAATCCCCTCTGTGTTACATTACCTGGGTGGACTGTAAAGAGAGCCTAGAAAACAAGCAAACATTCAATCACCTAAATACATGTGTCAGAATCCATAGCAGAAGCCCAGCTGCAATGTTTGGTCCAGGGCTATCACTTTCCAACCTTTGTGAGAGTTCAATTGTGAATTTTCTATTTAAGTAATTCATAGGTGTATAACACACATAAACTGGAGAACTAGTTAGGCTTGAGGCACACAGTGACCTCTGAACCTGACTGATGCACAGCTGTTTTACCATCTTTTCGACCTTGCAGTTTCTGCCCCTGCCTCTCTTCCTTTTTGCTGCGACTATGGTCTTGGAACAATCTTCTAAATTCTTAGAGCGTGATTTTTCTCTTCTATAGCTCACAGACTTAATCTTCATTCTTTTCCTGTTCCGTTGATGTTTAGGATCACTTATTTCCTTTGCCATGTAATGTAATTGAAGATCCAACAGACGTTCTATGTTGTTCTGACTATCCTGACTCTAGCTTTTGTCAGTAACAAAAGTAGAATAGTGCTGAACTGTTGTTTCTTCCCCCAGTGACTGAGGAGAGTCATGAAGAACCAGCCTTCAGAAACTTCATGCAAGACATGTGGATGAAATGCCAGAGAAAAAGCAACCCGAATGAATGAGACCTTCACAAACAGAAGGTTTGGAAGGAACAGCATAAAGAAAGTTGCATGGAACCATGCGTGAAGACTCTCATTGGTGAACAGCTTCCTCTGATTTTTATTTCTCTTTCTGCAGTAACTATTGGAAAGATCTTGTAGCCAACTGACTGCACGTTTCGCCATCTGCCACTGTGGCTTCCTGAAGCTGAAGGAATTAGATAGCAGTTTCTTTTCTTCCAGATTCTTCACATCTATCTATTGAGAGCTTAGATTTTGAGCTCTGACAGCATGAGCATCTACAGGACTAACTGGTCCCCAGAAACACGTTCCATTCGCGTGTGCAGTGAAGTGTCTGCTGCAGCCAGGGCACAAGTGATGCTGTATTGAACTTCATCAATCTACTTACTGTTTGATGGTTTTGTTTTCATTAAATGTATTTTATGTACTAACAAATGTGTGATAATAATAGAAGGAGATTTCATTTTACACATTGTTCTAAAGTGAGAATTTTTTCCCTGTGCTTGCAGCCCATCTGTATGGATGCACAGCAAATGCATCTTAATTACATTGTACAGACATGGTACAGATGCCTCCCAGGAAAATCCTGAGTAAAGAAAGTGCCCAGGAGGGAAAGTAATAAAAATACTCTAGCTTGATTTGGCTGAGAACAGAAACACACATGGTTATATACTGGCTGCATATATCCCTAGGTTACTTAAAGCAAAGGCATTTCCATAGATGAGTGCCTACCTGGAATATAGACAAGTGCTTGGAGACTGGCTAATACTTATTCTCCTGGTAGGCATCACAGGCACGAATGTTTACTTGCAGTTTAGCAGTCTGGACCTTGGAATCTTTGGGGTTTTTTCCTCCACACAAAGTGGTGGCCTCACTGGATAGGTCTCCAAGTGGAAGTCTGGCACAGGGTGTGCTAGCACCGATCCCAAATTGCTAGTGTGGAATACCACTCTGCTTTAATTTATAAATCGCTACTTCTCTTAGTGGATAAACCCTTCAACTTTACTTCAAATTCACCAAGTTCCGAACTGTGGCCACCAAGATTTTACAGCACCATGCCCATGGTGGAATCCTGGAAAACATGAAGCATATGGTTCTATGGGAATGTTCCCAAGGAACCACACTGACCTAATCTGTGACTACTGCCGAAAGGGAGATCTGTTCCCAACACTTCTGGCTGTGCTCAGCATGTCCTGACAGTTCCCATGCTGACACACAACAGGTTCCTCTGCCTCCTGCCTTGGGAAGTATCCCTAAGGTGCCACAAAGAAAGGAGCTCCTTGCGGACACAGTGTCTTGGGATTCAGGGGGAAAAGAATGAGTTTTCAGTCTTTAGCACTTCACACTCCATCAGCATTGATAGCAAACGGCTTCAGTCTTGGGAGTACATGGATAGTCAGATTTTACAGATCCTGGTCTCACCTTGGCCTTGCTGCAGGTACAGTGACAGGGAGAGGGAAGGAAACAGGTCTGGACAGACAGACTGCTGGCAGAAAATCATCATCACCCTTAAAGCATTAAATAGAGCTGTAAGAACTTCCCAAAATGTTCATTTCCCTGCAGACTGGGGAGTGGCACTAAGCTGAAGCACGGGCTGGACCTGCCATTACAAATTATTATTAAGTATCTTAATATAGCAAGTTTAGTTGTAATTTTGTTTTGTAAAAATTACATGTCAGGGACAGAAGAGTTTTTATTTGTGGATAAGTAAATGGGTTTAGGGATTAGAGAGATATTTTTAATTATATGGTGATTATTGATTGTTTTATTTCAATATAAAGTGATTAAAACTAAAATGTAATTAGTATAGGTTTTTTTTATTTTTCTGGCCAATGCACTAAATCATTTGTCGCAGTTTGAGACAAATTGGGAGGAAATGTCTTGGACTGAGTGTGTCTTCTAATAGAAGGCAGGTTTTAGCAACCCCTCCT
Organism: Picathartes gymnocephalus; assembly: GCA_013390045.1. Lineage (NCBI taxonomy): Eukaryota > Metazoa > Chordata > Aves > Passeriformes > Picathartidae > Picathartes > Picathartes gymnocephalus. The sequence goes on along the minus strand of WEKY01021054.1, from coordinate 1,440 downwards.
TGAGAGGTTCAAAAGGAAATTCCTCGGAGGAAAAGTGAAAAAAAAAGGTTTATTTCACAAGCAGGGTGTATGTAGGTAAAAGGAATAAAAAGAATGAAAAATGTTGGATAATAATTTTTTTTTTTTTGTGGAGAACAAGCCGATAGCTGTGGAATGTTTTTTCTAAGTATGGCTGGACTGTCTCTGGAGCTGGGCCCCTCCAGGCTGGGGCCGGGGCCTCCTGCTGGGAGCCTGGTTTTCCTGGCTGCACCAAAGTCCAACAGGGCCAAAAGAAGAAGTAGTTACAGTCCTGGAAACATTTTTTGCCCTATCTAACAAACCAGAAGTTACCTAAAAAAAACCAAAAAATGGTCTTTTTCTGTCTGTGCTAGATAACATAGCCGAGAGAATTTGGGGGAGGATGTGAGCACTGCACACAAACTGCACAGGGAAAGAATTCCACTGCCTTCACCCATCCTTTGATCCTAAAACTACAGAACCGCATCTGGGCACAAAGCAGCTGATAGGGAATAGCATATCATAACATTGCTCCAGGACAGAAAGTATTTCTTTGTCCTTAGGCTGGAAAATATTGCTGTGCAGCACTTGTTCCCTTGCACCTGCAGCTCATTGTGGAAAAGATTTATTTCAGTGAGCAAATGTTGTCGTGGCTGGTGCAGCAAAGAGCAGAAGAGTTGCTGGTAAGATCAGCTCGGGGAGTGTGAGTACCAGCCAAAACCTCGCTGTGTTCTGGTGCGATGGTGCTGCGGGAGGAAGGAGGGTGAGTGTGAGAGATGGTCCGAAGATCCCTCATCTGCCTCATGACCGTCGCCAAGGACAGAGACTGAAACCCTAAAACCTCAAAAAACTTTACACAGGAGTTCTGGCCTGGCTGAGGTGGGATGTCAGCCAAGTGTTGTCTGCAGGTGTGCCCACTGGACCAAAAAAAAAAAAAAGCTGGTATGCATTCCTGTGGAAACCAGTGTAGGTCACAGTGGACTGGGGGGTGCTGTGCTTGCTGCAGAAGAGGGAAGGAATGACCTGTCCTGTACCTGTTCCCTAGAGCAAGGGACCTCATAACAATGGTTATAGATTTCCCCACCTCTTAGCCAGTTGCCTCTCGCCTTTGAAAAGGACTATAAAGAGACTTTCTAAGTTAACTGAGACGAGATCTCCCCACGGAAAGAAGACAAATCTATTGGCAGAGGACCGTGAGGACTTCGTCTCATCTGTTGGTAGCTATTTTCCCCCCCTCTCTTCCTCTCTATTCTTTTACTTTATTTTCTTTACCTCTCTCTCTCTCCTCTATTGCATTACTGTGTTGTGGGCACTTAATAAAGGTGCACTGTTGTGGAGTGGGGGAGGGGATGTCCCGGGAGGAGAAAGCAGACACACTGACCCTTGGATGGTGAGCTGCAAAGAGAGAGTTTATTTCCTTTGGTTTGCCCTTTTAAGCCTTAG
>WEKY01021052.1:0-19116 GCA_013390045.1 Picathartes gymnocephalus | reverse complement strand
CTCACAAGGCCGTCGCGTCAGCAGTCCTGAAGGGCAGTCCAGGAGGTCTAGACACTCTTTAAGAAGAACCAGAAAGAGTATGTGGGGAATGACTAGCCTGTCTTTCTGACCTCAGAGCCAGGGAAAGTTATGGAACAGGTCGTCTTCAGTGCCATCACACAGCACATATGAGGCAACGTGTTGGTCAGGCCCAGTCAGTATGGGTGTATGAAAGGCAGGTCCTGCCTGACCAACCTGATCTCCTTTTATGATGTGCACCTGACTAGTGGATGAGGAAAAGTCTGTGGATGTTGTTTACCTGGACTTTAGTAAAGCTTTTGACACAGCTTTCCATAGCATTCTTTTGGAAAAGCTGGCAATCCATGGCTTAGATGGGTGTATTCTTCACTGGGAAAAATCTGGCTCGGCCCAGAGGGTGATGGAGTTACATCCAGTTGGTAGCTGGTCAAACTGGTGTTCCCCAGGGCTCAGCACTGGGGCCAATCCTGTTTAATGTCTTTATTGATGATTTAGGTGAGAAGATCAAGTACACCCTCAGCAAGTTCACAGATGACACCAAGTTCATCAGCTGGAGTATAGGATCTCATCAGTACAAGAAAGACATTCAGGTATTGGAGGGTGCCAAGTGAAGGGCAACGGATCTAGTGAAGGGTCTGGAACATAACTCCTATGAGAAGCGTCTGAGACAGCTGGAGGGTTTTAGCAAAGAAAGAGAAGAGGGCTCAGGGGAGAGGTTAGTGATCTCTATAACGACCAGAAAAAGAGGATATGGCGAGTTGGGTGGGAGTCAATCTCTCCTCCCAGTCAGCCAGTGATAACTACATGGGAAACAGTCGCAAGCTGTGTCAAAGGAGCTTTAGGTTGGATAATAGGAAAAATTTCTTCACTGAAAGAGAAGTGAAAAGCAGGGAAGTGGTTAAGTCACTATACCTGGAAGGGTTAAAAAAATGAGTAGGAGTCACATTTGGTGCCATCATTTAGTAGATGTGGTGGTATTCAGTCAAAGGTTGGACTCAAGACTTTGAAGGCCTTTTTCAATCTTAATGATTCTAGGAGTCATCAAAATCTGAGATTTTAATTGGTGTTCTGTTCAGAAAGCTTTCTCTTCCATATTAGAATAAAATTCAAGTCTTTTAATTTTATTTATGAACAACAAAGAAATCAAATATATAAACATTTTTATGTTTACAGCATTTACCTGACAAAAAAAGAACAACTACACAGGCATATCCTTCTGCCAATACAATATTTAATCATCTTGACTTTTTTTTTTACTCTTTCTGGGTTTTCTCCACATATTTCATATATTTCTTTAAAATATTTTCCAATTAAAAGAGCATTAAAATTAACAAGTTTCCATCAGAATTTCCTCATGGGTAGTGGGGCATTTGATGTCATTTTACCATTTAATAAGGGAGAAAAAGTGTGCATCATACACATTCAATGAAAAAAAATCAAAATCAAAACCACTAAACCAAACAAAAACCCCAGAATTTTTATTTCTTCCAACATCCATGAGTTTTGAGCTTATTCATGGACCACTGGTATTATTTAGGTTTATCTTTACCAAATATAAATTTGTTTGTTTTTATTCTCTTTTTAAGTTACTTGATATTAAAATCCCCTGAAAGTATTAACCAAATTACTTTGGAAGACAAATGCAACTTTCTCCTCTGTAAACAAAAATGTCATTGTCTATGTCTTTCTTTAAAAACCCCTTTTACTAAACCTCATGACTGTAATAAACTTCTGTATTTTTCTTCTGAATTCTAACATGCTTCATTTAATAAAAGAGACCTTATTTTTTTCATGTTCTTGGTTCATGACTTACCCATGAATACAATCTATTCAGTGCTCAGTCCTCTTAATATCCTTCTGTTATTTTTCCCCCTACTCACACATTCATAAGAAGAAAGAGTTCTAATGAGAGCACAGGATGGATCCAATAATTAACTCGAGAGAATAATTTTAATGAACTCAACTTCATTTAAGACATGAAAGCTGATGTCAACCTTGGAAATGAGTCTCATCTCCAAAAAACCATATCTTGTACTGGTTTCAAAAGTATTAAAAACAAAGTCATTGCTACTAGGTCAGTCGGAATTAAGCACAACCCTCAGATTATCACCAATACCTCATTTTGAAAATATTTGAGCTAAAAAGGGCTTCAAACATGAAAAATTGATAATTTCCTTCCAAACAAAGGATAAAAGGGAATTTAGGGATCAAAGGAAATAGGTAAATGAAGTTCTTCCCTTTGCCATTATCATCCCTAGAAAGCAAAGCATAACAGAAAAAATAAAAGTAAACCAAAATGGCTTAGGTTATCATTAATATAAGAATACCTGATGAAATAGCAAGTGTTGTCCTGAGGTATAAAAGTTGTCAAATGCACCATTACAAGTTTAGTAGATTATACAGGTGGCAGTAATAGTTCTAACAGTCAGGAGTCCCGGACAGAACATTACCATGCAAGTAGGATGGTAAGACAGAGAAAGCAACAGAAGTTATAGGGTTTGTTAGGTTTGGGGGTTTTTCAAAACACAAATTTAGCAGAAATTATCCTGTACATTTATAGATTTTATGTCAAACTCATGGATGCCAGGAAGATGATGGTGCAACAGAAAGAAAGAAATTAAATTTCTCAACAAAATTGTTAATCATTTATATACTTCTCCAAAACCCTTAGTTGTTATGTCCAAACTAATATATATGAAAGAAGGTTGCCTACCATTGAAAACGGGTTTTTTTAATTTTTAAATAATGGAGGATTTTGTAGTATTTGTATTATAGTCACTAATATAACAAAAATTCTGATTTGTACAACATTATATTTCTGCACATAAAATACCCAAGAAAGCATTATACTTTAGGGTTCCAGTACTTAAGGAAGTAGTGAAGTCTAGCAAGGAAAATAGGTTAAAATTCATCATCAGTTCTTTCCTGGCTGCAAATCTCTCTGTTTCAGAGTTCACATAGTCTATTTATTGGCATCAAGAGTAAAGGCTTGAGATCCATTTCATCAAAATAATTAAGCTTATCTCTAATTCAACTATCAGTCATCAAATAATCTTAATGATACTATTTAAATGGTTTAAATTTTTATCTTTATTCATTGTTTGGTTTATATTGTCATGTAAAACTAAAGTTCTGGAACTCCTTGGCTTCATGAATAAATAGCTAATTAATTTGGGTTGTAGAAGGAGAATTATCTCCCCCAAAATGCCAGATCTTAGAACTTAATATTTAATTTTCTCTTAGGAAGAAAGAAAATAAATTGCTGAAGTGTGAAGCCGAGTCTAATCCAGCAGCAGCTTTGAGTAATCCCTGAACCCTTTGTTTAAACTAAAGTAAAAATTTCAGGGATGGGTGAGAAAACAAAATAAATGAAAACTAACATTCATCAGCCGAGCTGTGAATGCAAAGTACACTACAAATCTTTTTAATTGGATATGCAGAAAAGTGATTCAAAAGCTAATGTTGATAATAAATGCATTGTGTTATAGATAGCAATTTCAAGAGGAAAAACTCTTTTGACCAATAGCTACTGTCCCAATGTTCAAAGTCTCTTTTGTATTAAAAAGGGAATTTAGTGGCAAGTAATACAGCCACTTTCCATTCAAAATAATACTTACAGTGCAGAGGTGAGCTGCTTTTCTCAAGAATGTGGAATCTGTTCATATAAATTAAGTATGAATTTAGAGTTTGAAATTCCTGAAGTGTCACTTTTCAGACTTAAATATGAATTTATGTGTAGTCAAATAATTAATTCAAGTGACGGATTAAAACTTCTGCATCCATTTTTTTTTGTGTAATAGGAATGATTTTGTGAATATCTTAATGCATAAGTGATATATCCTCCATTTATACTTCAATGCCTTACCATATAGTTACACAGACATATATATACAGTTACCTTCCAAATTTCCTATCTTTCAAACTTTATATTTTACTGAAATATAAGGCAACAGGATTTGTATATGCAAGTTACTTTGTTAGCTTGATCCTTTTGAAGTGAGTTTGCCAGAAACATTCTCTTTCAAGGGTATAATAACAGGCATTGACCATGAGGGACTAGAGAACTATATTGTTAATTAATTTTAAGCTAATTCACTGAATTAAGTTTTGTCTTTGACATGCATGAGGAAGGAGTAGGGTAACAGCTTTTGATTTTACTAGGCTTATTTGATTAGAAATACTTTGTGATCAGACTGCAGCACATAAATGTGATGAAGAAAGATAAATAAAAATAGAGAAAATAAACAGAGAAAAGGTCACCACATAACCAGAACAACATTAAGCTGAAAGCTGAAAACCAGGTAAGGATCTAAAACAGCTGATATGGCTTGATATTTCTGAAGATCGATCCTTGTGATTTTGGTTGTTATGACCTGAACCTTCTATCTATATTTTTATCCTAATTGATAGCTATCTTTAACCTGAGTATGTCATGTATGATCTTCAGTTCATGGCAGTGATTTTAGAATGAACACAGTTTCTGTAGCTCAAAGTCATTCTAATAAAAGGAGTAATATAAAAACCTTGTGTCATTTTAAACATTTAAATATCTGAGTGAGACAGCTAGACTAAAAAAACAAAACCAAAACCAAAAACAAAACCCTAAACCAAACAAAACCAGCAAATCAAAACAGAAAATCAATCCAGAGATCAAGACTTCAATATTTTTTTTTAAAATACATTTCTGAGTAATGTAAATACATTAAGTTATTAGGCTTTTCCTGAAAATACAAATGCAATAATACTGCTTAAGGGATATAAACAATTAATCCAAATGGAAAACCAAAGATCTACCTAGTTCTGAAACTATGGTAGAAAAAAATCAAATTTGAGAGGAGGTGAATCGTATTCCCTTTGAGTATCACAAAACGTATTTGATCTTGAAGGCTCTCCAAATGCTTTCTATTATATCCATCTTCATATTGAGTAGTTAGTCTAATACCATTGTCCCGAATGTTAGGGCTAGAAAAGATGTTTAAGATCTTTGAGTCTAGCAATTAATTCAGCACTGCCAAGTCTGCTACTAAACCATGTCCACAAGTGCCACAAGTACGCATCTTTTAAATACCTCTGTTATATTATTTTCTCCTTTTCTTAGGACAAGACTATTTTCTCTCTCTTGTAATATGCAGCCAGGTCATACAGATATGTACTTTGACACAAAACTTCACAAATGTCCAGTACTTACCAAGGAGAAGAAGTAGGGTGCAAAGTACTGATGTACAAGAGTAAATATTTATTCATACACATGAAGTGTACCAGCAGTACAGAGGCATCCTGAGTGTGATTTACATAAGGTTTGAATAACCTTTGACAGTTCACAGACAGTGTGATTTTATTAATCATTAACACCACATTATCCATTTCATTATGTTTTACTACATCATAGTAAAAGTCTAAAAGTACATTTTTTTCAGAATTCCCTCCACTTGTCTAGTTATCTAGATGTCCCAGGAGATGGACTTTCCATAGTTACCTATCTATGATGCCAGACAACATTGAACCTTTCACCAAAGAAAGATGTGTTAGAGGGGCTGGGATGCTGGTGTTATCTTGCTGTCCAAGGGTATCCTTTATCCTTCACAGACAGGTCTAAGCTTCCAAGAAGAAAGGTCCTTATTTCATTGCCTAGGTTGTTATTTAGTATTATTTCTTTAATCATCTAAATCTTCTAAGTCTTCAGTAAATTCCACTAGCTCATTATCTTATTTTGCACTATAATACACTTTCATAATATAAAGGCTGATGGATATAGTGTCTAGGGAAGGAGTTTTCCTAATTTACTACAATAGAAGTTGCTGTAATGCTTATAATGTTATAATGTTTATAATCTGAAAATTTATTTTGAAGAAGGACTACTGTTCTTGACTGCTATCTCAAATGAAACTGCCCAAAACTCTGACTTTAGGTAGGACTCTGCTGCAGTGTCACTACATATGGTTAGACAGCTTTCTCATCAATGAGGCTGAACGGGCTGTCTTTTGTTGCTCCTTGATTTACATAAAGAAGTCTGAACCTCATTAGTAAAGATCATCTACTTGAAAACAAAACTTGTCAGATCTGCATGCAAAATGATGAAAATTATACCAATGTATATGCATGATCATGCAATGTGCTTGAACTAATCAGTCATAGCTGCATATGAAATGGAACATGAAATAGCCTGGGCTTTGTTAACAGTATATGGTAAATTATAATAGCATGAATAAAACAGTTTATGCAAATAAACATTTAATGAAAATAATTATGATTGAAATTACTGCAGTTTTGCAAAGATACATTCATTGGAAAGATGTGTAAGATATTAACTGAGCCAGCAATGTCTTTTTCTAGTTAAAGGAATATTTACTTTTATCAAATACAGCAAAATTCTACCTGAATTTCGCACTTAATACAGCTCTGCTCTGTGCAAACTAAGGATTCAGAACAAATACTGATTCTCTTTTTCAACTTCCTCCCAACTATCAAAGAAAGGAACACTGACTTTTACTCTTAGACTCCATGGGCTACTTCCATTCCATTTAGTGCTTTTGGAAAAGTTCAGAAAAATCTGAATAAGTAAAGTCTCTTTCAGAACTGTAAACTCAAATGTCTGTAGACACTTCTAGAAAGTGCTCCTGCATTGATTATATTGTTGTGCAAATTGCATTGAAGCATGTCCATCAAATCTGGCACAATACTAGTTTCCTGTAGAGATACCATTTTACACCCTTATATGATCAGAAGTGTTTAAATCCTGTTTATATAGGTAGAGAATTCTCACTTTATAAAACATTCATTTTACAACTTTTGAGCCAGCCTAGACGTAGAGACAAAACTTTACAGGCCCATATAATTATCACATCCAACTTATTGGTAGCAGTTTTCCCATCTCTGAAATGTTGTTCATAGTAAAACACTTCTCAGTATTTGTAACATTATCAAATGGAAGTCAATGTATTTGCATAGATCACCAGTCAAATTCAGGTCAAAAAACTGGTACTCAAAAACTGGCATATTTCTAGATTATCTGAGAAGCATTCATGCTACATTTTTTTGTCCCACCTGTTAGCAGTTTTGAGGGTTATAGGGGCTTTTTGTTTATTTTGATTTTTTGTACATTTTCTCTATGTTTTTATGCTGATTTTAGGTGCTATGCACTGTTGTGTGATTGGTTTTGCAATCATAATGCTATAATTTGCCTACACAGCATTAGGGATATTGGCATAAGACAGGGCTCACCTTTCTCTAAAAGGAAGGAGAGTCTACTCAGAAACTAGCAGGGGTCATTGGCAGAGAGTACAACTAGATGCGATGGGGAAGGGACCATGCTGTGGGGTGATCCTCAAAGGCTGAAGGGACCTCTTTTGGTCACTATGAGACATACTAGCCAGCCTGCAATATGCTTGCAGTCTTACAGAGATGAGCCAAAGGCCCCTGAGGTAAAAGAACCCAACAGGGAAACAGCTGGACTGTAAAAAGTGCCAGCAAACTTCAGACATGTTGCGTCACTCCAACTCCAGACATAAGGAGAGCAGACTTCAAGTTGCTCGGGGAACTAATGAGTAAAGTCGCCAGGGAAAATCTTTTCCTGGAGTGCATCAGTGCTGATCACTTTTTAAACATCACCTCCTTAGGCACATAAGCAGGCAATTCCAAAATGTTAGAAGTAAGCAGACAAGGCAGAAGGCCAGCATGGTTGAACAGCGGTCTCGTTTTGAAAGAAGGAAAAAAAGGAAGGTGTATGACAAGGTCAGGTGGCAAGGGAAGAATATCAAGGGAGACTGCAAGAAAGATGAAGAAGGACATAGAGTGATAGGACAAGGGTGGATGCCTTCAAACAGAAAGAAAGTAGATTTAGATCAGATATTGGGAAGAAACAGTTTCCTGTGGGAGTGGTGAGGTGATGGAAAAGGTTGTCCACAGAGGTTGTGGATGTCCCTTCTGTGGAAGTGTTCAAGGCCAGGATGGATGGAGCTGGCAGCAACCTGGTCTTGTGGGAGGTGTTTGTGACCACTATAGGAGAGTTAAAACTAAATGGTCTTTAAGGTCCTTTCTAACCCAAGCAATCCTATAATTCCATGTTTCTATGAATTTTCACTTTAACCAAAATTCTGCTTTGTTCTTGCAGTACTCATTTTTATAATCTTGTTGTATTTTCCATACGGCTAATACTGCCATTATTTTTACTTTTAAAATTAGAGCCTGAAAGTTCTTCTGGTTTAGGAAGCAGTAACAAAAACCAGCTTGAAAGATACTTCACTTCTAGTATGGTAAGAGAAGTATTTGAACAAAAGTGGAGGGTTTTTTGTTTGTTTTTGGGCTTTCTCTCCCTTTTTTTCTTATGGAGAAGATATGTTTCTTTTTCATTTTCCTTAAAATTTAGTCAAAGCATTACACTAACTTCAGGTCAATATTTCTTGTTTAATACTTGTTACATATGTGGCATTTATTAAGTTTATGTAAGAGGTCTAGGTTGTCTACTGCATTAGACAACTGTTAATGTACAGTTTCAGTCTTTCTGTACTGTTCATTACAGATGAAATCTTTACATAAAATCATAGCCAAATAACTTTTCTATTGAGATACTATTTGTCTTCATAGGTACAATACTGTGATGTCAGGCATACTCATCTGTGAACAGCAACCAACTAGAATCATTTATATTAGCTCTATGACTGCTCATATAAAATTTTTCATCTGGAGAAACACCCTAGTCACAGTGAAGGACCAGAGCAGAACCATAAATTTAGTTTAACATTGACCTCTGCAATGTCTGACAACCTGCTGCATCAAAACAATGCATGATATCAATTTCAAGCCTTCCAATTTTTATGTGCCAGGTTTGGTTCCCTCCTTGAAGCCTTAGCAAAAATTACATCACCGTAACTTTCTTTTCATTTAGGACAATGCCCTCTGTTTTCACATGAGAAATATGGAAGACAGACTAGATGGTTCAGTCTGTGAACTCTTGTGTCAATAATATTTCCATTACTTTACTGAAGACCTGCTTTGGTGACTTCAGCCTGACACAGAAAAAGTAGTTTTGCAAGGGACACAAGCCCTCTCTTCTCAAAAGAGCACGCCATCCCTCTTTTCCTTTGAAAGTCAAAATTAGCATAATATTGTTTATGTTTCTGAAAACTTACCAAGTACACAGTATTTAATGTCAACAACTGTAAAGCTACCACTCTACGATGATTACTGTTTTTCTTTCTTCACAGTTATGACTCTGACTCTGCACGTGAGCCTTTTCTTCATTTAGTCTTCCAAATGGATCAAAAAAAATTGGTCTGGCATTTCCAGTTAAAGGTAATAATCATCTCTCTGGAAAGCTGACGCAATTTGTAGAATGAAATATCTCAGGCTTGTTAGTTCTAACAAGAGAAAATGAATCAGGACAGATTTCTTTCCATACTTCTCTTTTAGATCCTGAATAAAGCCTTAGAATTAATATTGTTCTTATTTGGAAATATGTAAAGTTGACAGTTTCCTGGACGGTTTGGAAAAGATATTTTTATTATAAGTACAGATAATCACATAAACTGCAGCATCTTAGAATGAGATTAAATCTATTGCCTGGCTATTTAGGCCTTATAAAAATTTTATTTCAGATATTTCATTAGCGGAGCTCTAACAGCTCTGCAGGACACTCAGAACTCTAAAACTACATAAATGATCAGGAATGCATAAAAGATTCACTGTGGTTTGTTTGTAAGAAACAAGAGCATACCATCAATTAAGATGGTAGAAATTAAAATTATAAAAGTTGTATGTTAATTACTACTGATATACTGCAGGCTTACACTTTCCTGTAAAATACATGCTGAGGCAAAGGATTTGTTTTGTTCTTCTGAATAAGCAATTGCCAACATACTCCTTCTTCCACCTGACAAATTGTATTTTCAATTTATAACTCTTTAATCTAGTTGTTAAATTAGATACCTTAAGGATAAAATTCTATAAAAGCCCCAATATACCTCACAGTATTTGCCTTCACCCTTTAAAAAATGTCTCTGAAATTTCACTGTTGTATGAATGTAACAAGATTTTAAGGAGTGAGATGGTTGAAATGGAAGAAAAGTAAGATACTATGAGATGTCTCAAACCTCGAGCCCTAGTGAATGAGAAAGAGATTGAGGGTATATTTCCACCATCATAGTCTACGGTCTAATAATACTGCTAATTAATTACCTCATTTGAGCTAGTCATCTTAACAGTGACTCAGACACTGATGAGCTTGCTTTCATTTTTCTATTCCTTAGATGTAATTTGGTGTGTATCAAAGGCAAGTTGAACATGAGCCAGCAGTGCCCTGCCAGCCAGGAGGGCCAGCCCTGTCCTGGGGGTCATCAGGCACAGCATCGCCAGCCGGGCAAGGGAGGGGATTTTCCCACTTTGCTCTGTGATTGAGTGGCCTCACCTTGAGTCCTGTGAATAGTAGGTGGGGCCTCAATATGGAAAGGATATAAAGCTCCTAAACTGTGTCCAGAGAATGGTGCCCAAGATGGTGACAGGTCTTGAGGGCAAAACTTTATAAGGAGCTGCTGAGGTCACTTGGTCTGTTCATCTTGCAGAAGAGAAGGCTGAGGGGTGATCTTGTCACAGTCTACACCTTCCTCAATATATGATTCTGAAGTTTATTGGGTTATCATTTTTTTCACACTATACACAGGTACCTTTTTTTAAAGTTTATGACGCAAGTTCTAAACAGAATTCATTCTTTTTTCTGTGTCACTGCAATGTTCATGCAGTTTGAGAATACTGGCAAAACTTCTTGTCTCTTTTTAGAGTTACTGGAAAAAAAATTGTTATTGTGAAAGTTGTGAATATGGTTGCCACTTTTCCTTACATTGGACTCAAGGTAAGTTGTTTTTCCCCCATTCTAAGCAGACAAGTATTCACTAAAATTGTATATTACTCAGACTGGCTTTGTAAATCCAGAAAATACAACCTAAGAAAAAGTTTAAAAGTAGACTACATGTGCAAATATTTGTAGATAAGAGTATGAGATTAGAGATTTTTGGTTATTTGGCTGTAAAACAACAAGGTTTATTAATAAGAACATTTTCCTGTGTAGTGCCTCTCAAATAGGAGAATTCCAACACCAATGCTCAGATTAACTGTCAAACAGGAAGTAACATTACACGTATTCTATATAGCTTGATCACACCATTGATGATATGCAGTGGTAAAGAGGTGGAAGGTGCATGACCTTCTCCCCAAATCAGTTCATACGTTATGCAGAGTAAGAACAAGATTCCCTCTGCCTCCTAGCTTTTGTCCATGCTTTTTGCCTTTCCACACATATTCTCTGTCTTCTATTATTTCTCAATAATCTTTCTCTTCAAACCTGCCCTATTTTCAGGGTTCTCCCTCTTCCAAGAAGCAAGGTGTGATTTACAAAATTTATCTAAAAAGAAAAGCACAATGTTCCTATGGAACCAAAGTATTTCATAATTTAAATATCAAGCTAGAGCATATATTGATTTAGTCTTTATTAGTTTCTAGTATGTTAATGTCATTTTTCTATTTTTGGAACTTTGCTGGAATACTATGGACATGCATAGGTGCTACATAGTAAGAAAAAAAATTGGGAAAAAAATCTATTGGCAATAAAAAAAATCAGTTTTTCAAATGAGATCCATCTTGTACAGTTTTGAGCAGGAAAAAAGAATTTAGAGGAGTTTAGTAGTGTTTTGTGTTTTAGAACTTTTTCAGTTTTTCTCTTAAGCCGTTATAAATAAGCATGAGCTTCTCATCTTAAACTGGAAGAAATACAACTGAACTCAGATGTTTCGACAAATATTCCAACAAAAAGATAGCTAAAGCTCCATCTTTTTAAAACAAACACCTATCCCTGCAGGTTATGGATGGATTTGCTAGGTTTTCGAATGGGAAAGAAGAAGCATGCCTTTATGGGATTCATTCCAGGAATTAAAGGTACAGCTTTAAAACTGCAAAGTAGATTTTTCACAGTATAGGAGAAGTATACTTAATATATGTTTAAAACATGACATTATATAATCCATTTATCCCATTGAGGAAATCCTCTTTGGTAAGAAAAAAAATTTAAGGACATATTGGGGTGGAGAATAGGAGGGATAACCAGATCAACCATCAAGGATTAGATGAATTCCAGAATTGCTCCCTGTCTACTTTAATTATTCCATGCTCCTCAAATAAGATAAAACTTCTTTTATCTCTAAACAATTTTTAAATTCTTCAAAATACAGAACCATTCCAACACCAAGGAAAACAGTGACTGAAGGATGTGTAGTTTAGCTAATATACCTACTTATGGCTCAAAAAATATAATACCTCTGAGAATTGTTTAGTAATATTATAAGCCATTTATGGCTTTGGTTCCTCTATAGCATAATAGTCCTTTCATGGGAAGAAAAAAAACCTTTTTTTATTGCTTCACTCCAGTGTCTCATATTTCTTTTTTCTATTCATTTTAAAACCCCCTTTTGGGCTATATACAAGTCTCAGGTGAATTGTTTGGCCTTCTAAAAAAGCAATCTTTCTTCTGATTGAGTTTCATGTGCTTACTCTCTATGAAAATCCTAATACTCTTTTCCAATTCAGCTTAAGCTTACATAAAAATTTTCAAAAGGTTGTCCTACTATGTTTAAGCTTCATAAAGATATATTTAAAAAATTTTTCAATCATCTTTCAATCAATTTATTGCATATTCAGCCTGGGACCATTCAAGGACCTACCCATCCTTCTCAAACTGTGGGGCCCAGCAGAGCACACGGGACTCAGGCTGAGGCTGCACCACAGCTGAATCCAGCAGGACGATCCCGATCACAGCTGGTGATGCTGTGTCTGATGCATCCCGGGATGGGGGTTGCCCTCCTGGCTGCCCGGGCACACCCTGCTGACTCACACTGAGCTGCTGCCGACCAGCATCCCCAGAGCCCTTTCTGCAGGGCTGCTCTACACACACTCCTCTCCCAGCTCACACTTGTGCCTGGTGTCACTCGCAAACCCAGGGGCAAAATCTGGCACATATTGAATTTCATGCCATTGATAATGGTGACTGTGCTACAGAATATGCAGATCCCTCTGCAAAACTGAGAGATGGAAGGTACCCTCAACAGCACTTCTCTGTTTGGTATTGTCAGCACACCTGCTAATGGTGCATTTAACTCCTGCATCCAGACCATTGATAAACATCTTGAACAGAACTATCCCAAAACAGAGTTCTGAGGAACATCACTGGTGTTTGCTCATCAGGCGAATGTAGACGCACACACTACAACCCCTAAAGTTCTGATGTTCAGCCAGTTCTTCATCTGGCACACTGTGAACCTGCTCATCAAAACAGCTTGTCCAGAAAGACGCTGTGAGGGACAGTATCAGAAACAATACTGGAACCAAGAAAAGCTGCAATGACTCCTTTCCCTTCACCCGCTAGGTGAGAGATCTTATTGTAGAAGGATATCAAATTATTTAGGCAGGACTTCCCTTTTTTCAACCCATACTGTCTGTGCCTTGAGATTGCATTGTTCTTGAAATGCCTTTCAGAAGTTTCCACCATTAACTCCTCCATAATTTTCCAGGCACTGAGGTCAGAATAACAGGTCTGTAGTTTCCTGAGTCCTCCTTCACGTCCTTCTTGTAAATTGAATAACGCTGGCCAGATTTCATTCAGCAAGGACTTCCACCAATTCCCCAGACCTTTGATAAATGACCATGGGGTTTCTGCTATAATATCTACTAGACCCCTCAGTACTCCAGGATGAATCCCAACAGGCCCCGTGGATTTATGAACTGATACAACTTGTCCCTTACAATTTCAACGTCCGCAAACGGAAAGTCACTGCTTCCAGAGCTGTCGTCTTCCAACTCAAGGAGTGGGCAGGTCAACGTCTAGAATGAAACAAAGAAGGCACTAAATGCCTCCACATTTTTTGCAGTCATTTTTGTCAGATGACCATCTTCATCTGGTATCAGTTCAATATTTTCCTTAGGCCTTCTCTTGCTGTTAAATAATTTAAAAGGGTTTCTCAAGGAACTCTCTCAAAATACAGGTTAATGAGGAAGCTTCTTATTTGCTTGTTTTGGTTTGCTTTCAAATTAATTTTATGAAGCCAAAAAGTCCAGTGTTTGCTGGACTGCTCGGATCAGTCCATGGAAATGTGGCAAAAATTACAAAAGCAGTTCAGGTTGATTCTGTCATTATTAATAGTTGGCTGGGGTTAACATAAGCTTTTCCACAAATGTGAGAATGGAATGGCACAGTGTGGGGTGTGCATAACCCCAAAGCCAGAGGGAAATAAAAACAGAGAAAAACTCCTCAAAAAGGAGACATTGTTTTGGGTTAGGTTGCATGAAAGTGAATATGAATTCTTCCTGAGCCTGAGGAATGAGACCCCAGAGTGAGTCTGTTTTCATGACTCATGGAGTCTGCAGAAATATCCCATGCTTTGCAGCCAAGCTAGCCCCAGGACAGACCTCTGTCCCTCTGTGCAGCCCCAGAGTGGTGGTGCCTGGCCTGCCCTCCCTGCTGTCTGGCTGCCCACTGAGCCTCACCGTATTCTGCTTCTCCCCTCAGTTCCAGCTCCGTGCCTGGGGCCATCTGGGACCATCTCTGGCCTTGGCATCGGGACCTGGGCCTTCCCTTGTGGCTTGGCAGCAACTCCTGGTGCCAAACCCAGCAGCTGCCCTCTGTCCCTCTGCTCATTTTGCATGGTCAGCCTGGCTGCAGAAGGGGACCTGTGTCAGAGGAAGGAGAGGAGCCCTGGGGAGCACCGAGGAGAAGAGCTTCTCTGTGGAATTTGCTCACAATATTTCAGGTCTTCACTGTAAGAAAACTGAGACCTACACAATATGAGTACTCTGCAAATCATGCAGGCTTAGAGGATGATCAAATGCATTTTTTCTGATAGCAGTTGTTAATAAAGCCATTTTTTAATCTCTGAAAGTTTTTTTAGAGCTAGGAAATTAAGAGTGATTTCTGCTCAGCATCTGGAATACAGGTACATGCCTGGTATGAGGCATGCCAGTTTATAGCTGTCATCAATGGAAATAAATTCTTGCACAAAGCTACTTTGCACAGAAATGAGTGAATAGAACAATTATTTTGGCTCTTTAGACTAAAATATTTCTCATTTTGTATCACTTGTCATTCTATACTACAAAGATTCAGACACACTTAGCTGTCCTTGCCCAAATTAGGGTACAGGATTAAATTGCAAGTTCTAGGCTTTATCTTGTCTATTCCTACATTTTGTTTTTCTGAAATAACTTTACTGTAGTTTAATATCCAAGGAAAACCATCTCCATATAAATTAATTCCTCAGACTTCCCTATTACACATACTACACATACTTTAGAGATAAAATTAATCTTTTAAGGGAAAATTAGTTTTCTAAATATTCTATGAAAATTTCTCTAATCATTCTCTGGTTAAAATGCTTCACGCTTTGGTCCCAGATCCCTTAAAAATACATAGTAATACCATACAGTAATATATCTGGGTCATGAAAATGAAAACAAAATGAATCAAAGTCAAAATCTAATGTTTGTATTTCACAAATTAGTATGAAAAAATCATTTATTATAAAAATTATATTTGGTACATCTATTTTAGAGTGTATGGGGAGGAGTATTCTTGGGACTACAGGCTGAAAGCTGCTTAGTGAAAAAGGACCTGGGATGCAGGTTGACAGCCAACTCAACATGAACCAGCAGGGTGTAGAGGTGGTGAAAAGGCCGATGGCATTTTGGCTTGGATCAGGGTATCAGGAAAATCAGTCTGGCCAGCGAGACTAGTGATGGAATCATCCTGCTGTACTTGGTAGTGGTGAGATTGTTCCTCGAATCCCATGTCCAGTTCTGAGCCCCACAATTCAGGAAGGCCGTTGAGATGCTGAAGCATGTCCAGAGAAGCACAATAGAGTTGTTGAAGGGTCTGAAGCACAAGTCCTGTGAAGAGCAGCTCAGGGAGCTGGATTTGTTTAGCCTGGAGAAAAGGAAGCTCAGGGATCCTTATGACTCTCTCTACAACTTCCTGAAAGGAGGGTGAAGCCAGGTGGGGATCAGTAATTTCTCACAAACAACAAGTGACAGGATAAAAGAAAAGATCCTCAATCTAAACCAGGAAGGGTTTAGATGCACTATTAAGATTTCTCTGAAAGTCTGGTCAGGCATTAAGGTGCTCAGGGAAGTGTTATAAAGGTGTGTTTGTGGCACTCAGAAATGTGGTTTAGTGGCAACATGTCCGTGCTACTTTAACAGTTGGACTCAGTGATATTGAAGGTAATAATTCCATGATTATTTGACTCTATGAGATTTCACACAGATTTTGATGTCAACAGAAAAGGGAAAATTAGATAGCTTGATTGTATGGACACTGTTTACTAAATTTCAGAAAAGATTTATTACAAAGATTGTCAGTAAACTATTTGCCCTGGACAGAGTATTTTAATGATTCACTGCTTACCTAGGGTGACTAATCTCTTGAGGTAACAAATCTCTCTTGGTCTCAGAAAGCAAGCTTTATCCTAAATGCAGACTACAGAATGTCAGTAATGGTTCATGCAGAAATTATTCTGGGACGTATTACATTGTCTTAAGTGCTGTTCCCTGTTGTGCCTCAACACCTGCCTGTGCTGTTTATTGATGTTCAGCTATTCAACCAGTCTGTAGCTGAATTAGAGTGACTATTTCTGAATCTAGTTACCCATCTTTAGTTATCTCATTACTTTAGTGTTTCCAGTGCTAAAATACTGGATGGTTTTAAGTGAATATTAGGACAACTGATCCAACTTCTAGGCCTTGTTTCTAAAAATTAATGGTATTTCAATTTTGCAGTATTTAACTGGTGTTCATTAAGTGTTCCTGTGAGGCTGTAATAAAATTTATCACAAAATATATAACAAAACCTCATAATTTTTCCTGTGTAAAACTATTTTCTGGAGAACAGAACTCAATTAAAGTCCTCCAGGTATTTGAGAGATACTTGTCAGAAGCTGAAGGATCTGTAAAAGTTATTGTCAAAGTTGAATTTCAATCCTTGAAACAAATTAAAAAATATTTTTTGGTAAACATTTAAAACTGGATTAAAAGTTCTAATGTCTCCCACTGAAGATTTTTTAGAGCTAAGTGAGGAGGGAATGGAAAAGTTTAAAACATCACAGGAATCAATCCCATACAGGAATCAATCCCATGGTGCTTGAGTATATTGACATGGAAACCTAATGAACTTCTCAGGCATTCTAAAATACATCAATTTCTAATTTCAGTTATTTAATCCATGAAGTCTTTTTTTTTTCTTTCTAATATTAAAAATGAATTAATAACTGTAGCCATTGCAGTTGTTCAGTTTCCTTCACCGGCTGGGAATTTGCAATCAATTAATATGAAATTGCTTGAAGTAAAAGTACAGTTCCTATTACAGTAGATGAAAGTTTCTTA
This sequence comes from Picathartes gymnocephalus, assembly GCA_013390045.1. Lineage (NCBI taxonomy): Eukaryota > Metazoa > Chordata > Aves > Passeriformes > Picathartidae > Picathartes > Picathartes gymnocephalus. Next base: position 1,689 of record WEKY01021052.1, on the reverse strand, counting down.
TAATTGCAAGTAAAAAAACTGTTGGGAAGAAATAAATATTGAAAATTATTTTTAATATTACACCTTACACGTGATTTCTGTATGTTAGTGTTTCCATAGAATAAATGTAAACAGCAGAAACAATACATATAGTATCAGGCAAGACATGATACTATATCACTTTTCCCTCACTATTCTATATCATGTGATCTCTAATTTATGATCCTTAAGGCCAAAAAGTTGTTAATTTATTTGTTCTGTTAAATATTAGCTGTCCATTTTCAGCAAATATAATATTACTATAAGATGGTTAACATTAAAATCATTAAACAGACTAAAAAAATGGCTATGATAAGTAATGAAGTTTTTACATTTTCACAACTAAATCTAGGAAGTTATTCTACAAGTCATTCAACTACCTGAAGGTCTTTGAGATAACACCCTGAAGTTCAAAATCAATTATTCCTAAATAGTGTATTGCTCGGTATTAGTCTGTATTCTGAGTACATGTCTAACTGTCCTGGTTTCAGCTAGGGTAGAGTTAATTTCTTCTCAGTAGCAGTTACAGTGCTGCGTATTGGATTTTGAATTAGAATGGTGTTGATAACACGCTGATTTTTTTGGTTTTTTAAGTCCTATTTATCTTAAGGACATTTTTGCTTGTCTCGTGCTCATCCAGTGGGGAGGTATGCAAAAAAACCCAAAAAAGCCCTGACAGCGATCATACCTGGGACAAATGACCTGAATGGACCAAAGTGATGTTCCACACTACAGAATGTCATGCCCAGTGTATAAACTGAGGAGAGTTACCTAGAAGGGTGACCAACCAGGGTTCAGGAAAAAGGGGCCTGGTGTCAGCCAGCAGGTGGTGAGCAATTGCATTGTGCATCACTTTTTGCATTCTTTTTCCTTTTTATTATCATGACTACTGTATTTTACTTTATTTTCAATTATTAAGCTTTTCTTATCTTGAAATACAAGTTTCACTTCAATTTTCCCTCTCATTCCACCATGGTGAAGGAGATCAGAGGTGGAATTCAGTGAGCAGCTGTGTGATGTTTCATCTCCAGCTGAGCTTAGAACCTCAGTGATCCTTTTGACACCCAATGTAGAGCCCAAAGAGTGGAGTTAAGGACAGATCCGACCCAAATGTGTTGAAGGAAATCTGTTATAAACATCCTTTTTGTTGTCTTAACAGTTATTAATTACAATGTGCATTTATTTGCTCTCATATTTGTTTAGTCTCTCAGTAATACCTTATTTGTAGATTGTGTTCCCTGTGGTATTTCATAGGATGGGCTTATTATGTGACAATGTCTCTCCTCAGGACATCAATCTGGTGTCTGTATTCACTATTGCAGGCAACTCTATATTTTGGGAGCTAATGATTGATAATCACGCCTTTGTTTTTTTCTCTTCAGAGGAGCAACCAATGGGGGATATATTATCCCATTTTTTTGACCCTCCTTTTTTTTCCTTCCTTGTCCTTCAGCCTGATTGCAGTTGAGAATTTTAAAAATTCTTGATATCCTTTGGCTACCCTTGAAACTAATCTAGCCCTTCTATTAGGAGCCAGCTGGTTGTTGCCTATGGTTCAGCTCTTCTTTAGAGTCAGACTAATAATTAAGAATACCACCCAGAGATCTGACCAAAAGCTGGGTAGTTAGAGTGACAGGGTGTGTAGGGTTGTTTGAGCAAGTACCTGGGGGC
>WEKY01021051.1:28088-46021 GCA_013390045.1 Picathartes gymnocephalus | reverse complement strand
GAATCCCAGCAGCAGAAAATACTTTGTTGTTTGGTGTTTAGCTTTTGGGTTCCAGAGCATTTGGAGATATTTTTGTATAGAAGTCCCAAAATGTTGAGGCTTCTGTTTAGTATATTCACTCTAACATTTTGATAACACCATTTGCTTTTTAATGGAAATTCTATAGCCCAGTTTGTATTTTCAGATTTAATATTCAATAAGAATACTTTTCAAGCTACAGGTTGAATGATTTTTCTTTTTCAGCTTGTAATACAAGGTACACTCTGACACGTAATGAAAGTAATGTACATAATTATTTTTTGAAATGAGAGAATAATTCTGACTATTTGAAGTCAGTTATTTTTCTTGTTGGCAAGAGTGCTATTTGTCAGCAGTAACAGTTTTTAATACAGCTAAGGCAAATCAGTTTAGCTGTATATAGATTTTTTTAAAATTGACTCTTTAAAGGTTGGAATTATCAGTCTGGTTCTCTTAAACTATAATTTCAGCATGGCAGTTAAAGAAAGTGAAGCATACCAGAAGCAAACAGAGGGTCACTTACATACAGATTGATTTTCCACTTCCCAAATAACAGTCACCTTATTCTAAAAATAGTAGATGTAGCTTTCAAGGACAAGCTGCATTGGGTGAGAACAAAGCTCTCACCCTGTGTATTACTCATTACTTAGTTCAGTGTCTACTGGACCTTCAGAAAAAAGCATGGACACATGAGGGTCTTATTCAACATTCAGTGAAGCCACAGAAAAGGATTTAATCAATCCACTGGTTTATAGCAAATGGTTCCCAAATACTTAATATTACTCCAGTATGCATCAGATTTACAGTGTCTGCTTTGTCTCAGTAAATGCTTCAAAGCCCAGGTAGAAAAAGAGAGCAGAATGTCTAGAGAAGCAGGGATAAAATTTTTATTATGAGGCACAAAAATTATACCATAGCTATTCATTAATAAGGACAAAGATCAGCAACCTGATTACTATAGCCTATTGGCATGCTTCTTACCTTTAATTTTAGTTATCACACTGTGATTCTAAATGTTATCAATTCTGGGATTATTCTCATTCATATAGTGTACAATCTACTTTTATAAATAATGACATTTACAGGTGTGGAAGAGTACTTGTACCATAATGATAATTTAAGGCCACTTTAATTCCAGTATGCTCATGCATTGCAGGCCAGATTTAAGTGAATAAGGAATGAAAATCAGAAAAATAAAAATTCCTTTCCGCATACCTTATTTTGTGCATATTAACTTCCTTCAAGTCTTAAATGACCTGCTTTGAAAAATTACTAAATTTCTGAAAAGTGAATTAATTCTTACTAGAAGATCCTGTATTTTAAACATCTGTTCATAGGATGAATCTAGTTGTATAAACTTTAAAGACATGCAAAATCCTAAAGCAAGCATAGAAATTCCTGTTTACTATGGAAAGATTATGGTTGCTGGTCAACCTGTCAGGGTCCCAGAAAAGTCCTTTTAAAGGGATATAACTTCTATAAATGTAGTTCAAGAATAGAATATAGTGCTAATATGCATGATTTTAAGCCCTTACTCCAGCTTCTTACTACCCTTAAAACTCTTCCTGGTGTTGAATCTGTATGTCCATTCTAATGTAAAACTACATTTTATGTTTGTTGGTTTTGAATCTCCTGTGCAGAGAGAACTATCAGCTTCTCTCCTCCCAATGCCATAACCCAAATTCCTTCAATTGTTTCCCAGAAGGCATCTGTTCTAGGTCTCTGATCATTTTAGTTTCTGTAAACTTAGTTGCGTAGACTGAACGGATCAGTTCCCATGCGGTTTATGTGCACTGGTTTGTACATGTCTGTTGATATGACATTTGACTGTTTTGCAGTGATGTGATGTTGATGACTCAAGCACAACAGCTGACTGTTAGTAAATACAAGCTAATTTCTGCACAACTCATTGTTTAGCAGTGCAGCCAATTACTTCTACCTGCTACACACAATCTGCTCCCTCTTTCTCTTATCTGTCAAGGTCATTATGTGTTCTTGTCTTGCAAAAGACTCACATTTAGTATCACCTGAAAATGTAGCACACCATGTCTCCATCTGCCAAATTACTAATGGAAATACTGAGTAGCATCAGATTCAGGACAGGGTGCATGTGATCTTACTTGAAACACAACTCCGTTCTCACTCTCTGAGGAATAAATCAGCTCTAATTGCAGCTGTACCGCTGAATGTTGCATTGTATTTCTTGTCACCCATCCATTTGCATTTTGGAGTTTTTCCAGTTTCTCTCTTTTTTCACTCTGCTAAAAATTGTGAGCTTTTTCATTGCGTCCTACAAGTTGTCTTCCTCCTTTGCATTCTTGTCTGCCTCATGGTTACTGATCAGAGCCAAACCTAGGAGAACCGTGGCCATAACTGACATAATCTGATAAAGCTCTGTGGTTTGTGTGGCGCCTGACACACTAAGGAAAACTTAAAGATGCTATAAAAAACCAGTGTTCTGCTACTGACTCAAGGTTCTAAGTTATGCTCCTCCAAACAGAAAACAATAGGGTGTTATTAACCCTTTCCAAAATTTTCTGCATAACTTCAGCCACCGTAGATTAATCCAAAACTTTAGGACACCTTATTTATAAATATCAGCTTCATAACAGAATAACTGAGGAGCACAGATATGACATCCACCATCACCTTTTCATTAAACATGGTAATTGTAGAACTCTAGTGGGCTGGTTATTAAACCATAGCCCAAAAAATGGTTCTCTGAATTTACACCTGAATTTTCATGCAGGAATTTTTGAAAACATAAAATCTCACAATCAGAGGAGATTGCAATACATTTGTCAAAATATCATATTAATTTCTGGGAGGTAAAAGAAGTCTTGAGTACAGTTTTTGGTATTACAAATTCCTCCATTCTTTAGTCCTTCAAGAAAAGCTAACGTGAAGGAACAAACATGATAAAAGCAGTGCTTTTTTTTTAAACCTTTTAACACCATGTGACTTTGTAATGACGTGCAAAAATTCAACCACTCTGGTTTCCTTTTCTTGCTGCAGAACAGATTGAAATTTCTCCAGATCAGTTTTTGGTTTAGAATTTATAGCATAGATATTCCATTTTATAGACAAAATAGAGCTCAAAACAAGATTTTATTTTAATTAGTGGATTAATTTTATTATAATTCTGTATGCTCTTCCCACAGAAAATAGCTCTACGGGTAGAGTTGGTGATACAAAATGCCCTCTCCCAAAATTATTTTAGCTTTCTATTTAATCTCCACTGCAGCAACAATAAAGAAACAACAACAAAATTCATAAGCATTAGTGAAAACTAGTGAAAACTGATATGGCCAGCTCTGCATTTCAGGAACATACCAACATCATCGAACAACAGAGGTACATACCTTTCCTGCCTACCAGAATTACAGCCCAAGGGAAGACATGCAATAAAATATTTGTATATACAAGTCATAATATTGCTGGCAGAAGTTAGGCTGGCATGTGCTGTTAGGGGAAGAAATTTTAAAAATTGCTTTCCATCTCACATTACAGACAACAAGGGGTACAGAGGGTAGGGGACCTACTTGTACTGTAATTTGAGGAATATCTGAAAGAAAACAGAGCATTAGAGCAATTCTGGACAGCTTTAAAAAGCTAAAGCCACACAAACAGATACCCAGACCCTATTTCTAATTGAAATAAGTCTCAGACAAGATGAACTTACAGTACAGACACACACAATTCAGTAGGGCAATTTTCTGTGTAACTATTTCTGTTTTGTGCACTCACATTTCATGATCTGGACCATAGAAGTTTACATGGAGAATACTATATAATATGCTATATGGAATATGGAAAATCAAAGCACTTTCACCAGTAGCTTTTCTGTGAAAGAACAAAGGGTAGCAAAGCAGAGTATTTAACTAAAGAAGTACAGAATACAAGAACTACAGAAAACATTGGGTTAATTGAATTGTTTATTGAAATTTCCCATGGTAGAATGTAGATTGCAAGGCTTCTAGTTATGGAAAATAGTTACATTCTTCAAATCTGAACATATAAAATTACACTTTCTTTTGTGAGAAGTTATTTTAAAGGCCTCAGCACTACAGTGGTGTTGTGTAGGAGCTTTTCTGTCATTCATTTCATCATGAGGAATTTACATATGGTGATGCAGTAAATTACTTTCTTAAGAGAGGCAAAGATACACAGGAAGTTACTGAGTTCCTATGCAGTTTAAGTAAAAAGGTAACTACAATACTTTGAGTGGAAGTATACATGAATTAAAGTTAATTCCATCTCAAATTAATTTTGGAGACTGTTGATGAAGACAGAGTGTCAGCTGTCATTTTTATTCCTATATATAAGGGGAAGTCAGAATTTGCAGCACTACAGTCAAGACAGAAGAATATTTCCCTTTTAAAACTGACTTTGATTGGGAAATATTTGTCTGTCTGACATGAAGAAGTTATAAACTGAAATAAACCACTAATTTCCTGAATTTGGAGCATATTAAATTCAAGGTGATTCAATCACCTCAGGAAAGCAAACGGAAAGCTTAAGATATAATTTCAAGTCCCTTGGATATCTAAAGATTTTCCTGTCTTACTTCTCTTCCTCCTCTCCTACACTACCTCCAGTTAAGGACTTCTAATGCTCAGCTTTTTATATCTTTGCCAGGATATCACTTGCTGAGATGTCTGGGGCATGTTTCCCTTCAATATATTTGGAACACTGTTTTTGAAAGCTGCCGCTAGGTCACCCTCAGAAGAATGTTTTGTGATTCTGGAGGGCACTACAGAATGAGCACTGCTGCAACAGTCAGGTTTCCAAGCAAATGTCTAGATACGGTTATTACACCGCTGTCCACTTTTTTTTTTTAAATGACAAACCAACATATTGCCATCTGTCTTTATAAACAGGTTGAGGGGATGAATTAGCTGTGTGACATTTGAGTGTGATAGATTCTCTTCACAAATATTCTTCAAGAAGCCTGTAGCTGAGTTTAGATCAACTAGAGGGGAGCCATATGGCTCTCTTATTGAATCACCAACGGCATTAAAAGGAATTGTGACTTGCTGGTACATATTGACTGAACATTTTTATTATTTGCCATCACTCTAGAAGATTTTCAATCAGGTCATATCAGATTTATGGATTTTCTATCACAGTTCTAATATATTGTTATTTCTTTATATAAGATTAAGAATATGCAAAGTGAAAGTTTGTGTGAAACAAACTTGTTTCTATTTTTATGAAATGGAGTATATTGATGATCTTCATTAAGATATTAAATTTAGTAAATCATTGGCTTTAATTACATTGTGTTAGTAAGTATAGTAAGACATGTTCAATTTTACATACCTTTCTTTCTAGCCATACTTCTAGTTGGCTGTATTTACTCTTCTGTCAAAGCAGCACCATTTTTCCAAGCCAAGAAAGCAAACCCATTCTGTATTCATAAGAGGATAGAAACAATTTGCAATTAGTAAAATAGCAAAAGAAATGCATAGACATTCAATATCATTATCACTCTTCTAATGCTTGTTGCTTCAGTAAGACAACCTCTGTGCTGTTCTTCCTTTTATGATGGCCCCTACCTCCTGCCCCACCTCCCAGAAGAAACTTTGAAAGATGTATATTGTCCAGTCTGTCATATTTGCCTGAAACCACCCTCACCACTTCTCACCACAAGAGAATTGTGAAGTGGGGCCACCAGTTTCCATAGAGAATGAGAGTAAATTTTCCCCCCTGAATCTGAGAACCTGCACAGAGTCATTCAAGCTCTTGATAGACCGTGTATCTCCCAATGTTTGCTCCACTCCCTCCTCAGATTCTGTGTTCTCTCCCCTGTCTGCTCCCCCTTCAAGTATGACACAGTGGGCGGACAGCCTTCCTTGCAGTTCCTGCCATATGGAGAGAGCTTCTTGTGCCTCTTTGCTGCATTTCATTAAAGGTATCTTCATTTAGGAAAAAAAACCCCAAAAATCCCCTACCAGACACCGATTTATAAATATATTTATTGTCCTCTCTGTTCCCAAAATGTGTTTGTTTCTCTTAGTATCTCTTGATGTGATAATAGTTTATTTAAAGCTAGAAAATACTTTCCAGTATATTTTTTATATATAGTTCTCTTGAAAGACAAATGGATTGGATGTTTGCCATATCATACATTGCTCATTCCTATGTTTTGCGTGACATCTTGTTCTCAACTAATTAATCTTCAAGTGATTATTTTGTAAACCTGGCCTATAATCTATGATTCTTTATTTTTCCCTCAGTTTCTTCTCTTTTCCTCTCTATTATCTGTGCATTTTATGACTGAAGGAACATATTAACTAACTGCAACTGTTTTTATACTTCTGTTAAACACTTCCAGTATTTTTAGTTGTGAGTCTGGTTTCAAAGGTCTTCAGCAAAACCTAGTTAAGATCTTACTATGTTCAATAATACGTCTTTTATAGTTTTTCAAAGTAGATTAGTCATCTTCAACTCATTGCATATTTTTTTTTAAGTTCTAAACCAGATTCTACCAGTAGACACAGGAAACATGTACCACTATCAAAATCTGAGCAATTATACTCATGCTTCTGCATAGTAACTCTTAAGTTTCTCAGGTTTTACCTCAAGCCACACGTAATCACAAATAGTTGAGTAATGGAGTTCGTTCTTGAAAATTGATAGATTTGGAAATTGATTTCATTTGGAACAAAGTATGCCTACTTTATTAGAGCACTCTGAAAAGAAATACATATACGATACTCTTCAAACCCAAAACTATTAAGTTCAGAAAACCAGAAATTGTGTTTGCTGGAGCTAGTCAGAATGATTCAGTGATATCGTTTACATATTTAAGTGTTTTTTCTTATGATGTAATTTTTCTTTAGCATGGAGAGATTATTTTGCTGATATGCAAAAGATTGCATATGGAAATTTTATTTCCACTGGTTTTAAGCTATGCGTGTTTTATATTTAAATAGGGTGTGTAGGTTTCAAGTTCCTCTAAATTTGAACAAGCACTGATAACTTTCTAAATTTATGTCTCTAATTCTGAATATGCAAACACCAAAAAATCCTCTAGGCTCTGTCTTTTTTTAAAATCAAACATGATTATACAGTGACCTCCACTACTAGTTGTCTAATGCAGTCTTCCAGGAGAGTGCTGTGTTCCTCTTAGGAGTCATCATGTCAGCTGTAGTCAGAATGCTTTCAGCAGCAGTTAACAATGCTGAGCATCTTTTAGAAGGCATTTTTGCATGGTGTAGGCTCAAACTGGTAGAAGAGTAATATCTGTATGTTCATATGCAAACTATTTATCTGTTTGAAGGAAACCTTAAAAAAAATCCACTAGTCATTGTTTTGCAAGGAAACATGAAAAGATGTTTAAGGACCACTGTTCTACTTTAAATTTTTCATGCTTTTGATATGGCAGTGGTCGTACAATTCACCTGATTTCCCTCTCTGTTTCAAATAGAACAATTTTTTCCCCCATAACAACTCAACAACAGTCAACTGAGATAATTTCAAAAGAAATATTTTTGTGAGCTTAGAAACTGGAATGGGGACTGATTTCCATTAAGAACAGGCATAAGCATCATCTAATCTCCCTCTGAGCCTTCCTTTCTCCTTTCCACACATGCATAACATGGTTTTCTTGGACAAACTAATTTTCAAGAGCTTATGCCAACAAAATTCATGAGCTGCAAGATTTGATTATTCTGTTTCAAAATTAAATACCTCCTGTAGGAAGTCTCAAATCACTAAGCAAAATTTTTTTCAACTCCTCCTACAAAGATCGGAAAACACACTTCTCAGGTATTGCAAAAAAACCTTGAATTTAATGAAAGGTTTCTATTTCTTTGTTATTCTCTGAAATGTACTCAGCTGATAGCAAAATTATTGCGTGTTTCATGCAGAAAATTGAAATTATTTTCAGGTGAGGAGGTATTCTGAGTTACTCACTATGGACTAGTATAGGGTTTAATTATGATTTTCTGTGAACTCAGAGAGGATGTGAGTTGACAAGGATGCAGTAGGGGAAAAGAACCATGGACAAAAAGACAGCAGAGCTCTCTGTGTTATCAACAGTGACTGAGGTATGCTCACGGCTGAGATCACCCCTTTAGAATGCTGACTGCAGTTCATCAGACAGATGGGATTAGTTTTAAATGAAAAACAGAGGTAGTTTCAATCAAAGGAATTGCTTCTGAGTCACGATGAGCAAGGACGCTGGTTAGTGATATACATGCCATTGGGCTAGTTTGATTCTGCTTCAAACATCACCATTTTATGTGATTGTTGTAAAATGGTTACAGCCTAGGTGCCCTATTTCAGATTTGCTTTGAAGGAGACACTGCTCTGGATTTTAAAACCCCAGAGAATTCAGTTGCATTTTTAATAGGGAATAACATTGTATAATTCAAAAATAACAGTAAATTAGTGAATTTGTCTTACCTGCTTACTGCCAAGCAATTAACTGTTGACATCTTTGTGTTCTGCTGGTATTCATAATGATGGATGGACAGAGAGGAGTAAAACCACTGTTACACAAATTGCTGCTCAGAAAACATGTTCACACACATTTCCCAAAATCCTTTCATCCTTCCTAATTCTCCTGGAAATCAACATTGAACCTCAACTGACCACAAGACTATGGGGTGGTATATTGCATTCCCTGCAGCGTTATTTGGAATGTCCATTCCAATCAAAGTGTCTCTGTGCTGGCAAGAGTACAAGCCCAGAGGAAGAAAAACATGCATATGTATATGGAACATCAGATTTCTTCCTGCAGTGTTCCAGGACCAGTTCATTGAAAAGAGCTGTTGCATTTCATAGCACATTAAATTCCTAAGGTTTAGCTAAGTCTGAAATAAGTTATTAACCACATATTGAGGTAGTAGGAAGCATTCAGGTCAAGCCCAGGAGTTATTAACATCTTTTAAGTGGCTCGTTTTTCTGAGAAGAAGGGCTAAGTTCTTTTCTTCTTGGATAAATGAATAATAAGTATGCTCAGGGACAATTTTTCATTTAAATGATCCCAAAGATTGGTCTGTATTACAAAAAAGTTACACATTCCTCTGTGCTGGTCTGCCTTCTGCCAGTATAGCCCATAGTTTTAAGTCTTGGAGAAAACTAGCTAAGAATCTCTGAAACACCTGCCAGTTTCATATAAGGTAAAAGAAACTCAGAGTCAACCAAATTAGATAATTTCCCTTTGTGCGCAGAGATTTCAGGAACATTGAAAACAAATTGTCTGGGTATTTAAAGCTAATACCACCTTGAGGACAACTGAAAACTGCAGGACTTCCTTTCACAAGCTGGCCATCCTTTCTTCAGTACTCTTGGGGATATTTGCCGACATGTCCTTACTTAGATTGCAAATTAGGGGAGACTAATGTAGGAGTCAGTGATGGAGCAGTATTTCCAGTAACCTGTATTAACTAATAACACTACCTGGTATGTATTAGCAAGATTATGAGAGGCACGTGACAGTTTATAATTACAAACAGGTGCTAACCTAGTAAGCTTTTAAAAATCCTGAGCCCCAGACTCTGGGAAATTTCCCCAGGCCTTCACTGTACTTATGTCATCAGCATGTAACACATAACATAATCCTCAACAACTAATCTAAATCTTTTTGATACCTAAAATCATTACGTCTTATCATGTTCACCATATGACGGGGAGAACAATTTCTTCCATGCTTCTTCTTAGGTTAAGGAACTGCAGTTTATTCAAGAATTTCTCATCAAGTCTTTTTTTTTTTTCAGTACCTCTGGTAATTCCTTCCACTTTTCATGAAATGTTTTCCATTTGGATCCATTTTTCTTGAAGGGTAGTTGCCCAAATCTGGATACAATAGTCTAAACAGGCTCCACCTGAGCATTGAGTAAAGGACAAGAATAATTTCATTCCCTTTCACATCAGAAGTCAAGACAGAAAGAGGCCTCATACCTTAGTTTACAAGAGGGTAGCAGAGGCCCACAGAGTTCAGTGGCATGGTCTGGGAAAGGCACAAAGGAAAGTTTTGTCAAAGTCAGGAAGATAATGCTGGTTCTCGAGTTACAATGAAGTGCTTAAATCACAGATCATTCATTTTCTCAAAGATTAGGCATTAGGAAATGAAAGCTAAAAATATAAAAGTAAATGTTTAAAACTCAAATTCTTGGTATTAAAATTGAGTCGACTGGAAGATGAGTCCCATGTTGTACCATTTGTCAATCCACAGTTGGGATTTATTCTTCAGTGGATTAAAAAAATTGCTTTCTGAGCTTCTTTATGAAAATTAAATTCTACAAGGGAACACTGTAACTCTATCACACTTTATAGGTTCATGGTTAGGGTACTGACCTCAGATGTCAGGCTTAACTCTCTGCCTCTAGGTTTTTTACTCTGGAAAATTTCAAATTAAGCAGAGCAAGGATTTGACCTAAGGTCTAGCATGTCACAGGCCAGTAAAAAGACAGTCTCAGAAAACTTTTAACATGAACTTCTCTATTTTGGTATAAGGAAACAGCATATTTCACCAAAATTTATGTCACAATCAGCACATAACCATATATGAGAGGAAAATGAACCTGACGGGATAGTATCCATGAAGTTATGTGGATCATTCTGCGAACAAGTAAAGGATAAAAATATCCCACTATCTACCTTTATGTGGAGATAAGCACTCTATCATTCATCAGCATTTTCTCTACAGGTCTCTGCGTCACTTCACAGAGAAGTTACAGAACTATGGTAATGCTGGGTATCTGGGTACAATAGGTTTCACTTTATGGTCCTCCTTTTTGTTTTCTTTTCTTTCACTATCAGCCTGGGCAACCTGTGCCAGTACTTGGTCACACTCACAGTGAAAGAGCTTTTGATGGTGCTCAGATGCGGCCTGCTCTGCTTAAACAGTTCATGACAGTTGTGTTTTGTCCTGTCACTGGGCAGCACTGGAAAGGACCTGGAGCCTGCCCCTCCACACTGTCCCTTCAGGTCCCCTGTGAGCCTTCTCTCCAGACTGAACAATCCCAGCTCTCTCAGCCTGTTCTCAAGGAAGCTCCAAGGCCATAATCACATTTGGGGATCTTCACTGGGCTCCTTGGTATGTACTTGTCTCTCTTGTACTGGGAAGCCAAGAGCTGGACACACTGCTACTGCTTGTGTGACCCTAATGAGAGAATTTCAAACATTCCTCTGTGTTAGAGAAGATTGGACTCAGCAAAATACATGAAGTGAGACAATACTCAAAATTTCTATATCACCCACATTCTCAGTTAAACAAGTATTTTCTTGCCTGTTGTGCCTTAACTCCAGCCCAGCCCCCAGCAACCACGGTCTCACTCCTGCACCAGCAGGATCAGGGAGAGAATGAGGAGAGTAAAAACTACAAAACTCATGGGTTGAGACACAGACAGTTTATAATAGGGAAAGCAAAAGCTGTGCACCCAAGCAAAGCAACACAAAGAATGAATTCACTCTTTCCTGTGGCTGGGCAGCTGTTCAGCCATCCCCAGAAGAGCAGGGCCTCCTCTCACTAATGGTGACTTGGGAGGTCAAACCCCATCAGTCCAAACATCCCCTCCTTCCTCCCTCTTCCCCCCACTTTATACACTGAGCCTGATGGCACAAGGTCTGGAATGTCCCTGTGGTCAGTTTGGGTCACCTGTCCCGGCTGTGTCCCCTCCCAGCCTCCCAGGCACCCCCAGTCCTCTCCCCAGTGTGGGGGTGTGAAAAGCAGGGAAGGCCTTGGCTCTGTGCAATCCCTGCTCAGCAATAACAAAAACATCTCTGCAGTATCAACCCTGGGTTCAGCACAAATCCAAAACACAGCCCTGTACCTGCCACTGGGAAGAAACTTCACTCCAGCTGAAACCAGCACACGCACACAAAGAGTATTGTGGAAGTTACTGTTTATCTACTTGAATTAATGGTTTTGATTCAATTTGGTGAACAAATTTGGACTCTAATTTAGGTGTAGAGAAGGCAAAACCTTCCATAAAGGCCTCTATGACAACACCGCATTCAACTTAATGGAGATGTATTTGGATATCTACAACAGCGTGATAACAATTGAACACAGAAAACATATATAGTAATAACTGAAGGCTACGGACAGAAAGCTTTCTGCCTCTTACCACAAAATAAAAACAAAACAAAACAAAACAAAATAAAATCCCAAAACAAAAAACCAAAAAATGAACAAACGAACAAGCAAAAAGAAAACCAATGAAAAAAGAAGGAGGAAAGTGTTACTAGAACATAGATACTTAATTCTATCAATGTGCTTAAAAAAGCATGGATCTTTTGAATGAAATGAAGTGGGATATAATGAAGGAAAAGAAACATGTTGAAAGTAATGACAATAGAGAAGAGACATTTTCTCAGGTGAAGTACCAGTTTCTATTATCTAGAAAATTAGATAAGGATGTCTGAACTATTTAACCAATATGGCAAAAGGACAGAGACATTCAGCATTCAAGTCATTGACAGCCTAGAAGAAAAAAGAAGAAATATGACTTTTGTTTACCAAGTGTTCTTAAAAACTTGCCCTTGTCCAAAAAAGCTACAAGATTCAACTTACGTGCCCTTCAAAAAGGATCATCTATAATGACTGAGAGAACTGTAAACAAAAAGCAAATCCTTTCCAGCTGCTCTGAAAATCCAGCTCATTTTCTGACAGCCTGTAACCTGTAAGAGGAGATGGAGGAACATACAAAAGAACAAGAGAAGCATAGCATAGTCTTTCTCCTCATATATCCTTCTCCCTCGTGGCAGTCATTGGCTTGAGGACCTTTGGGTAGGCAACCAGATCATCGTGTTTAGTGGAGCTTTCCTCTATAAATTTTTCAAATCTAATTCTGAACCCATTTACTCTACTGACCTCCACAACACTCTACAGAACGATGCTCCATAATTTATGTATTATGTGATAAAGTATTTCCACTGAGTGTTTTAAACTTCATGATTGATTGGGTGACCCTGAGATCTTGTATTGTAAGAACAGTGAATGATCACTTCTTAGTCACCTTCTTCAAACTATTCAAGATTTTAGAGACCCCTCTCATATATACTGTTACCTCCCATTCATGTTGATATCTCCTAGCCCAACATGTCCTCTCATACAAATTCTGTTTTGTGCTGTGGTTTTGTCTTTTGGCCTTTATATTTCCTTTTTATACTTTGCAGTGTTATCATAACTTTCTGACCACAAAATGAGTAGACTACAAATGCCACCAAAGTGGTACTAAAAATTCAGCCTGTAGGTACATTGTATATTTATTGTAGCATAGGGTCATAGAATCATAGAATGGATTTGGTTGGAAGTGACCTTAAAGATCATGCAGTTCCAACACCCCTGCTGTGGACAGGGATGCCTTCCACTAGACCAGATTATTCAGAGATCCATTCAACACAGTCTTCAGGGACTTCCAGGGATGGGACAGGCGTAATTTCCCTGGGTAGCCTGTTCCAGTTGTTCACCACGATCAAAGTAAAGAATTTTTCCTAATATCTGATCTAAACCTATGTTCAGTTTGAAGCCACCCCACTTTGTTCTGTCACTACATGGTCTTGTAAAAAGTCCCTCTCCATCTTCCTTGTGGGCTCCCTTCAGGTACTGGAAGGCCACAGTTAGGTCACCTCAAAGCCTTCTCTTCTCCAGGATGAACAATCCCAATTTTCTCAGCCTTTCCTCTTAGGAGAGGAGCTCCATCCCTCTGGATCACCTTGGTGCCTCCTCTGCCCTCTCTCCAGCAGCCCCACGTCCTTCCTGTGCTGGGAGCCCAGAGCTGGAGGCAGCTCTGCAGGTGGGCTCTCAGCAGAGCGGGGCAGAGGGGCAGAATCTCCTCCCTGCCCTGCTGCCCACGGGGCTCTGGATGCAGCCCAGGACACACTTGGCTTTCTGGGCTGCCCGTGCCCATGGCTGGCTCATGTGCAGCTCTCAGCCCCAGCACCCCCAAGTCCTTCTGGGCAGGGCTGCTCTTGATCTGTTCATCCCCAGCCTGGGCTGGCACCGAGGGTTGTTCTGACCCAGGAGCAGCACCAGCACTTGGCCTTGTTCAACCTCGTGGGATTCCTGGGGACAATTCCTACACCCTGTCCACAGTGACACTTTTCACTTTCTTCTCTGTTCCATTCTTGATAATTCCTACTTTGATTCTTGACTCCTGCTTGGCAATGAGCAGCACATTTCAAGAGAAATGTCCCCAGAGACAGAAAGTTTCTTTCCAGAATGGCAAAAGCTAATTTAGGAGGAGCAAGAACAGGCTAAAAATGCTGAGCCTGGGGATATTCTAACACTGGTAAGTAATAGTCTTTCATGACTACAGGCATCCCAGAATGACAAGGAATCTAATGGCTGGGTTTGAGGCATAATCAAGAACAATTTCACGTGCATTTCAGCAGCCAACAGTAGTACTTGAGGATGCAGAGTATCACCAAAGGCTGTAAGGGACACTGCGCAGCCTCTGCACCAGTCTGCCACCCCAAACACCTGCAGGCACCACCAGAGTCCCTCTGCTGTCCTCTAAATTTGGGTTTAAGCCCACAAAGCTGGGAGGAGGAACAAATGCTGAAGGTGGCTTCTTACTCTTCCTGCAACTTCTTAGGCTATAAACCAGACACTGGTTTCAGTTACATGTTAGGTCAAAGCTACAGACATGACTCCACCTGCTTCCTGAAGATGAATAACAAATGTTGCTATGTATTTAATTCAGAACAAGCAGCTGCTTCTCTCAAAAAAATGTGTCTGCATACAGTAGATCGAACTCATCCCATTGGAAAACATAGATCCAAGAAGAGGGGAAAGATGAAGAAAATAGTGGATCAATGTGTATTATGGAAAAAACATTTCTCTAGATACACAATATCAATTTCCTAATCTGCTCCTCGAGGTCTCCAACATTTTTGTCTTTCTAAAATTTTTTTCCACAAGCCACATACTCTCGAAATATCCTATCAACAGTATTTTTACTGAAAATGCATTTTCTGTAAAAATCGAAATAATATGCAGGAAAGTTTCGAACCTGTAGAAATGGATTTTTTTTTTTAAATAGAAAATGAAAGTAAAAAAAATTAGGCTTTATTCAAGTATAATTAGAATGAGTTTTTAGAAGAAAAAAAAAAGGTGTAATTTTTTACTTCAACAAAGCAATACACAATGTTTCTCGTGTCACATTTCCTCATGGAAGATGTAGTTCAGAGTATCTTTCAGGTTTTTGTTCTTGTAAATCATGACTTTATCTCCTATCATATAGGCAGGGCTATATTTAATTCCCTTGATTTGTGGTATTGCTTAGTGAATTGGGAGACAGAGCCCAGCCAGAGAGATTAGCCTGTAGGACAAGATGGGAATATCACACTCCCAAAATTACATGCTGCCTTTGGCTAGATTTCTAAACTATGACATGGGAATGATTTGCAATCCCAGCTCTACTTGCCTGCAGTGTGACACCTTGGAAAAGGCATGTTGTTCTGCTGTGCCTAAAAGGCAACCCAAATATAGCAGTAATTTTTAAGAAAGAAGTCAGAGAAGCCACTGACTGCTGCTTTTTAAATTCTGACTCCTAATATATTATAAACAATTGGTATATTACTATTAGCACAATGTCTTAAACAAGGCTGGACCAGTGGACAGGCCATCCTGGGCTGTCACTAACCATGGAAGAGAGAACTAGGCTGTGTCCAGGAAGGAGAGCTGTCCAGCCTGCCTACAGGTTTTTACAGGGCAAACGTGAGCACTTTGCTCGCTGACTGATGAATATTGCAATCCACATGCATTGGTGCAGATTAGTACCTAGATTTTTTCATCTGTTAGGCATATATATAATAGTACCATTTTCTCTCCATATTTTATCCTGTTTTTTTACACATTCTTAAATATTAGCAAATCCCATTTTCATTAAAATTCAGGTAGATTCTCACACACAGAAAGTCACTGTGAGAAATAAAAAAGGACAAAGCCTGCACATTGTGTCGCCAATATAGTAAAATTATTTGGAATTCAGAAAAGCCCTGTATTCAGAGCAACAACATCAGATTTTCCTGAACACTTTGTTTCAGTTCTGAAAGAAGCAATATAGATGGTTCCCTCTCTGTATGATACACATCAACTGTAACAAGTGTGCTGTTTTTCTTTGTTTGAGAATACAATGAGAATGTATCTGAGAACAGGTGAGTTTTCAACACACAGCCAGTAACGCTTGTGCAATGTTTTTAGATACACTGGGAAGATCTGGGCTTGTTTATCATTTCCTCTCCTTTCTTTTGGACCTGCAAAAAGTTGTCTGTATGGGAGAGAAGCGTTGCAAGTACATCAGCTGGAGGCAGAAGGAATCTTACACTGTCCTAAAAAAAACCATGAGAGAGATCCCTCCTGCACGTCCTGAATTATTAATTTGGTCAGCAGACTGTAATGCAGAAGCTTTTTGACATCCCGGGGTGCAGTATTAAGATACTGATTCCTGCAATGTTTGCCAGCTACCCAATCTCAGTAGAAATTTGAATAAAATCAGGATATAAGAATTCATCCCAGAGTGCAAATGATGGTTTATTGACATTCAGGTATTTGAGGCAGGCTTGTGCAGAGGAGAGAGACTCTCTATTTCTACTCACCCCTACCTGTACTGGTGCTGAGAGGTTATTTTTTTTTTTCTCGGGGTGTTTCTCACATGACTACATCCTTCCTGAAAGCTGGATACAGCTCCTACAGGGATCTTGGATTCTTCACATGCCTTTACCTTCATTGAAAGCTATTTTTTTTTCTGATCTGGTTCATAGTACATTCAGTATGAAACTTCTTGATATATTACATGGTTTTGATACTTCTTCCTGTGGAATATTGTCTATTCCCTTACTAGTTCTGAACTCATTAGTTAAATGATGTTAAATTGGTTAGCTGGATACAGCTCATAGACAGTTAACAGAAGATATGACAAGGATCCCATTGCTTTCTGAAGGATAGAGAATTTTCTTTTTTTTGTCAGATAAGCACTTCTTTTGGCTTATAAAAGTAATTTTCAAATTTTAGCATGACAGCCTTTATCATATTCTGAAATGTACAAGTCTTAAAAACATTCAGGCATATAAATGGAATGAATGCATTCAGTTCATTAAGAGATCTTAACGGAAGCTACTTCCAAGGATGATAAAATGCATTGGAGTCATGTTGGGTTTTGTGTGACTGGCTCCCAAGGCTATCTTTGAAGGATATTGAGACTGCTGTGGAAAGTCAATGGACCCATAAATGTACCACCCCATTGGTGGCCTGTGGATTTCTGACAACCCAAACAGATCCCCTTTGGGCTACCGTGCACACCTCTTCCTATGAAGAGAAAAATGCTCACAAGTGTAATTTCTTTCTCCATAGGCTAATATAAGGATTCCTGTGTTTGACAGTAATGAAATTCCAAGTAATATTGCATGCCAACACCGAAGCATATTTGTGTTATCTTCATATATAGTGATAACATTTTTTTTTTAAATTTCTTTTTCTCTTCCTGTAAATACTTTCTCTGCTCATGTGGTCAAAGCACTGAGGTTGTTCACAGAGGCAAAGCAATTAAGTGAGTTCATGGAAGGTGAAAGAGCTCAAATTACAGGTGTTTGGCTTAGTGAGCTGTCTGCATTCCCTGAAGTTCCCAAACCTGCACTCAGCAAGGGGGTTTGTCATATTTTAATGGCTACCTCCCTCTCAGCATGTGGAAATGTGCTTGTGCATCAGGCAGCTCAGAAAAGGGGATTCTGCTTTTCAGGAGTCAGCAAAACTAATCCTTGACTAAAAGACATTATTTCTAGAACTGGAAATGAGGAGGCACTACAAAGGGTACAAAGAAGTTAAACCAATTAGTTAAATTTCTTCTGATTAATGTAAATAGATAATTTCCACTCTGATCTTGTCTCTCTGTTTACCTCTCCAGCCTAACTGCCAGTTGTGGGGTTTTATTTTGCTTTTTTTTTTTTTGGGGGGG
>WEKY01021051.1:0-18539 GCA_013390045.1 Picathartes gymnocephalus | reverse complement strand
GAGAGGAGAGGAGAGGAGAGGAGAGGAGAGGAGAGGCATGACAAGGCCCCCTATGGTCAAATATTAAATACTATTTGCATTAAAAAAAAAAAACCTGAATATATGAAATCCTGGAGCCAGATGAGTAGTGCGTTTTTCTGTCCCACACGTATAGCTATTTCTGCAAAAAAAACAAAAAATCTTCTTGGCTTATTTTGATTCTCTTCTGTAGTATGTTGTTTTGCTCTTTAAGATATTCTGCAAGAATGAGAACAAGAAAACCAAACCAAAGCAAGAAACCCCACAGACCTTTTGCTTGCTAGATCCTGATTTCACAAAGAAGTAAAAATTGCCACCAGTTCCTTTCTGGCAATGAGCCATGTACCTGCAGAGCACAACTAAAGCTCATACAGGGCCCATTGAAGTATAGTGTCTTCAACACAGAAAAAAACAAGTGGAGGTTTCTATCCAACCTTTGAACATCCCACTGGCTAGCAGCAGAATGCACCCAAGCCTGCATCCAGGTCAGAAAAAATCTAGAAATATAGACTAAGAGCTAATCTTCTGCAATTAATTTTGAGTCTGAAAAATTGAACAAGCAAGAGGAAAGAATGAAGTACTGGGATCCATTTCTTTAGAGGATGTGTCTCCCTACATGATATGTCTTTGGTGAGTTTACCTCAATTTCCTGACATCCAAGTGACTAATAGGTAATTTGTTTAATTGGATGACTGTACTCAGAATATTTTTCTTTGACATAGATAATATGCACGCAGTTCTGCCTGGCAGAGTCTTTGATCCCATCGTTTTTAAATTGTTAGTAAAATGTCTGTTGACTTCTGGGCAGAGGATCTGTACATAGTACAGTAGATCTTACATGAAGTTCCTCTCATTCTGTTTAACTTCAACAGCTTTTCCTCCTTACTTTTCACCAAATTGCCTTTTTTTCCCCTGCCCCCATTAAGCTAAGCTGTGTAAAGCAACACAGTACCTGCCTCTAAACTGTGATCTCACTGAGATACATATGAAGACCTTCCTCAGTGGAACTGTGCTGTAATTTGCAATCCCCCCTCCACTACATCACTCAGAAATTGTACTTTTTGCTTTTTCAAAATTCTTTCCCTATGCTTCTTCAAGCTTACTTCCCCCTCACCTACAATTCCTCCTTAAAAGCATAGAACTACTTCAAGTGGAAACTATATATCTTTAATTAAGTGCCATATACATTTATCTTCTGAGTAGCTTCTTCATTCCTCTCCAGCTGCACTACTGCAATTTAAAGATTAGTAATTGTAAAACATCCATCACATGCAAAGTGAACTGTCCCTAACTCTTAACAAGAACACAGTGGTCACAGCCTGTCATTTTGTCTGAGTTAAGAACCAAAGCCATTATGCCAAGATAAACAAACAGAAAGTGAGGTTTCTCTCCCTTATGGTTTCAGTGGCCTGGGTAGCAATATGCTGCTTAGAGTCTGATTTTCACTCTGGGATGGGCAGGGCAGGTCCTTTCCAACCAGGACCTGATCTACTACCTCCTGCCCTGCCTGCCCTGAGGACGCCCCACTTTTCCTGGAACATCTGGCTCACACTGTGCCCTGACAACATCCAAGCTGACATTTTTGCTTGCTTTTTCTTCAGTTTCAAGTGTAGCAGTCTAAAATCATTCATCCAGTTAAATAAATTGTCCATTGGGCATTTTTACAACAAAGACACAAAAGCAGAGTCAGCAAAGACATGTCACAGGGCAAAGTATGACACTGGAAGAATTGAATGGTTTCCCAGCATCTCATCCTCCCTTTTGTCTCTCTTCTGTCTTTACTTTGGTTCTTGCTATTCAAAATCATCTTTGTTCTAGATAAATCACAGTGGAAAATAGTACAGAAGCAACATTACTTTATTGTTGCAAGTGCTGAAAGAAAACAGCAACACAATTTCCACTTCTTCACGTGCCAGTCAATCCTTTTAGATCTATAATGACACTTAAGTGAATAACAGCTGTGCACACTGTACCCACCCAAGCCCACCATCCTGACTGTCTGCTGATCACCTGCTGATGGGCAACAGAGACACTTCACTGAAATGACTCAGCCAGCAAAAGTTGGAGTCCGATCAGACAAAAAAGCGTAAAGAACAATTTCAAGATCCATGACAGTAACATACAATGAATAAGGAGCCTCTCTGTGAAACCCTTTCATTGTTTAATTCATTACACGAGACTTCTTATATTAAACTGTTATCCAGAACATGCCAGTGGAAGTTTTACAATATTGCAGGTAATGGCTATACTAGGCACAATTCAGCATGGCACAAACTCAACACTGACACCCAGGTAGGGAAGTTTCTCATTCAGCTTTCTGATTTCAAGCATGCAGGTGCAACCTTACCTTAGCAAACATCCTTCCCATCATAAGATACCACTGAGCTCCCTGGCTGTGCAAGCGAAACACAGCCACAAAAGTACCCTTCTCGCTTCCTAATTATTTTAACTTAGTTATCAAGAAACTAGATTATGGTGTTCTTCACCATGAGTCCTTCTGTACAAAACCAGCCAGTATTTGTTAACTCTCAGCAGCTACTCAGCCTTAAACAGTTTGCAGACCTGGACCTCTACATGTTTGCCAGGCACCAAAGGCACGTTTGCTCTGCAACGCTGTTGAAGTGAGTCAGGGGGAAGCCTTGGGGGAGCAGAGCTAGTCAAGAAAGTGTTTAAGTATTGCCATTGCTGCTTTTACTTCAGACTCTAAAAGGTTATGCTTCCCTTTGGTCTGGCATTATAATGAATTATTCCAATCACCATACTATTCATTTTACTTAAAGCAGTAATATTTTAACAGAGGCAGTTATTTTAATTAGTGAGGGAGAGCTATCTTAAAGCACATAATGTAAAAAGAAATGGCATTATAAATGTAAGGAGCAGTCAGTAAAGAGCAACAGAATATGAGACATAGATGACAAAAACCCAGCCCAAGCACAGAAAGAACAAATAAAGCAAACTGTGCCAAGTAAGGTTCAACTTTGTCCTCATTTTTATAACTATAATGGGGTAGCTCAGTGTATGGAAGGAGCCTTTTATGGTTCCTAATCTAGATCTTACAAAATTAGATCATATTTTTCTGCTAGTGTTTTTTTATAATTGCAGTACAGAATAAAGTATCACAATAAATGTTCAGGTTGAACCTCCTGTATTCGTTTTGGAGAATGCATATATATAATTACATAGTTGGTTGTACCACAGTTATGACTATAATAGTTTAGTAACAGACATTTCCTTTTGCTTCCAACCAGGTACACATCTGCTACATTCTTTAATGTTTTCTCTTCTATTTACTTACTTTGCTCTTGTGTGGCAAAAGGATACAACAGAGCATAAAGCCAAAAAAAGCTTTTTCTTCTCAGGAGAACAGTTGAACATTCAAAGTGTAAACAAAAGCATTGCTAAAGACATATTTTGGTGTGCCACAGGGTTGTGTTTTCTGTTAAGGCAACTTTGGGACTCCAGCCAATGAGAATAAAGTGACAAAAGGTGTAGCACTGCTGAGTCAGGAAGGATCACTCTTCTCGAATGTCTATTACTGAGTCACAGCAGTTCCAGGAGACAATATACCATTTTTATACATGGCATGTTTCCACGGCTTCTGGCTCACTGGAATCATTAAGCTCCTGTAGCACATTTCACAGGAGACTGGTCATCATCCCCACTGTCTTGATCTAAATCCAGAAGGCAACCAGAGAACCCAGGGTAGGGTGTCAATGTTGTGGGTGTTTGCTCCATGCTGCCTGGTCAGGGGCAGGAAGTGGGATCTTCCACCGGCAGCTTGAAGCATCCTCACACTCACAGGCATTGGTCCTTGTGGGGGAATTTAACTACCATGACCTCAGCTGGAGGAGCAGCACAATTAAGCACAAACAAAACTTTCCTGGAAAGCACTGATGGCAATTTTCTGACACAGGTAGTGGAGGATCCCACAAGGAATGGTGTGCTGTTTGACCTTATTCTAACACAAAGGTAAGGTCTCGGAGGTGTGGAGGTTGGGAGCAGCCTTGGCTGCAGTGACCATGAGCTTGTGGAGCTCAGTATCAGGCAAGGAGGAACTGACAGCAAGTAAGATTTCAGCGTGGATTTCAGGACAGCTAAATGGGGATCTTCTTGGAAGAATCCCATGGGAACATGCCCTGCAGGGAAGAGGGGTCCAAGAAAGCTGGGTGATTCAAGGATCAGTTCCTTCAGGGTAAGAATGATGCACCTTGATGAACAAAAAGGGGAAAGGGGGCAAGAGTCCTGCTTGGATTATCAAGACAGTCTTGTCATTACCTAAGCATAAGCAGGAAATGAAACAGAGATGGAAGGTGCAGGACAAGTAACACAATTTATGACATCAATCATTAAGGAGTCCCTATGATAAATCATGAGATTCTGGCTTGCTTTAAGCTCTGGAACATTTTGAACTTCTCTAAAACAACTACAAAAAGAATCTCAAACAAACAACAGAATCTTGCCTCCCACCCCCCCATAAAAAAAAACAAAACCCAAACCACAAAACCACCACCAAATCAAACATCCAACAACAAAACACACAAACAAACACCCTAAAACCGAAACCCAGAAACCCCAGGAACTCTCAGTCCCATAGTGCTATCCATCTGATTCACCTGCAGCCTTCAGAACCCTCTCAAATCTCTTTGTACAGTCACAAACTCTCAGAACTATTACATCTATTTGCCTTCTGAGGGAAAGGCTAAAACCACGTGGCTCAGCAGTATTAGCTACCACATGGATTTCTGTTCATAAACCTGACAGTGCTTGGGGGATAGCAGGCTGTGCACAACAGCTGCTACCTGACTCTCCCCATCTGTCTTAATGATTCCCTACCCTGGACCTGTCAGGACCCAACTGCACAGCATCTGTTCTGGGCTCCCAAAAAGGATCAAGCTGAACCTTCTTCCAAGTAGCCTTTCTTCTTAAAGGACATCACCAGGCATTCCTGTTATTTCTTCCCTTTCCTTCCAGGCACCCATAGTTTCACATGTAATATAAAATAAAGCTGGTTTTTATCACATGAGGCTTTCACACAGTGAAGGGCAGTGACACACATGCAGCCCCTAGATGACCTCACCCCACCCTGCAGGCCTGCCCCTGCCTCCCTCCTTCTATGTGATTATGCTGTTCCCTGTGTACTCTCCTCCCAGAGAGAAAACCACAATTCTCCACCTGGAAAAACCACAGTCCTCCTCACCTCCGGGCTAGTAAAGCTCGCTCTCAACTTCTTCATTTTCACAAAGGCCTGACGTTGTTGTTGCACTGAGTTTTTTCTCAAGGACCATCAAGGTCAAAGCCAGACTTTCTCTAGACTGCTTTTCCCGCCACATAGCACAGACCTAACACACATAACACTATAACATAGTTATAGTGGCAGATTTGCTTATTTCTGAGCTGTGCAAGCAACCCCTCTAATAAACCAGCAGCAGTTGTGAAGTCCCAGGTGAACAATCACACATATCTCTCTTTATAAAAAAATCTACAGGAAGAAGAGAATTGTTGATTTTTAAGATTATACAATTTACACACATGAAGTCTAGTCCTCTTGTCTCTTCATCACACTGTTTTAAGGGAAAAAATCAATATTGTACAACACTTCCAAGATTTTATAGGTTTGTTGGGGAAGCAGTGCCCACAGCCTCCCTGGTTACTGTGAAACAGTATTTTCACTTTACAGAGTTAATTTTGCTATTCTTGCATCTTTTATCATTTATATATAAGCAAAC
Organism: Picathartes gymnocephalus; assembly: GCA_013390045.1. NCBI lineage: Eukaryota > Metazoa > Chordata > Aves > Passeriformes > Picathartidae > Picathartes > Picathartes gymnocephalus. Next base: position 12,795 of record WEKY01021051.1, on the reverse strand, counting down.
CTGACTGAGTGTGAACAAATCTGTGGGACTGGCTTGTGCCACTCTCAATAGTGGCAGCTGTTAAGGCACTTGCAAATAAAATTTTTCAGTGGTACAAAATTAACTTTTAAGAAAACATAAATCTATTGGCAGATGTAAGAGCCCATATGGGTCTAAGAATAGACTTTATTTCTTCTGTCCAGAACATGAAGGACATAATTTTTGAAATTTTAAGCCTCCATGAATATACACCCAAAGGAAAAAGCAAGTATGCCAAATTTGAACATGAAATTCCATCTGGTTTTTAATATTTATGCTAGACATTATGAAAAACTAGAAAACAGTCATGACAAAAATAATGTTTAATTTATAGTAGATAAACAGTAAAAGTAATTTAATCTAGAAAACTTATAACAATATAGGCTATTTATATAATTATTATCATTAATATGCTTTTGAATATTAATCTAGGGATTATTTCCTTTTGGCTGAAAAAGGAAAAATCATCTTGAGATGATTTTACACCCTTTCAACCTTACCTGAAGGAACACCAAGATCAGTTTCTCCTTTCCTTCCACCAACTGAAATTGCACCGCTAGATGGCCACCTAAAGCAATCCTCTGTGAAAATGATGTGCATGGTGTCTGCTTGGAAATGCCTTCAAAATACTTCTGTTAAATCCATGCTGTGAATCTGTACCCATCATGGTTTTTTAAATAATCACGTCAACACCTAAAAACTCTTACATGTATTTTGACTTAGATAAAGGAGTCAAAATTACAGCTATTTCTAAAGTCCTCAACATAGCAGTTGAATTATTTCAAAAGATGAATACCCTCAGCAGTGTCTGAATACAAATAAATGATTTAAGAAAGAAAAAGTAAGAAAAAACCCACCAATACTAGTATGAAGAAACATCTATTTTTTTAAAGCTGCAATAAAATCCACAATTGAAATATCCAGGATGATACATCACAAAATTAGTGGGACTTGAATTCTCCAGTGAACATTTGCAGTTTCCTAGCAATTAACTTATTATTTATTGGTTTATAAGATTCAGAGCTAATGCAAACATCCTAATAATGTGAAAAATCAGACATTTTGCCAGTGTGCAGTTTTTCACCAATTTAGACTTATTGTAATTTCTGTAAAGATTATAAATAATTATATCCACTGGAGACTCTAATATACAATCCATTTCAATAGTGAAATGGAGCTAGGGTGTCATACACCATTTCAGTATTTACATTTGTCTTTATCTCAATGGGAGATTTTGATTGCTATGTGATTATTGTAGTTCAAATGAGTGGTTCATGGAGGGAAGCAGGCCGTTGAATGTCTAATAGCACATGGATTCAGATTGTTCTCAAAATTGTACATCAAGGAGCAGCTGCAGATGTTTTTGCTTCAGACCTACGAATATAATTATAAATGAAGCAGTGAAGCACCAAGAACAAGTCTTAGAACTGGGCATTTGGTAATAAAGAGAGTGTAAATACACTCATGAATATTAACTGAAAACTTGCTACGTTTATCATGCCTATGATTGTATCCTTTGTGACCACTGAGGCATATATTTACAAACAATCAGACCACAGAACTATACAGATAAATTATCACCTGTATGCAAACATTGGGAAAGAAATCATAAGTGACCAATATGGATCCTGCAATAGCTATGAATGTTTTCAGTATGATGTTAGACAGTAGGAGCTGTACTCAGTAAAGAGGAAAATCAGAAGTCTTGCTATCTTTACAGGGAGTTTTATGCAGTAAGAACTAAACAACGGAATTCAAAACTAGGAAATGCTCACAAAAACCATGCTACTCGACAGCATGCGCGCAACAAGCATAATGACAAATTAAGCAAAATCATTTGGAACAACCCCCCCCATGCATATATAGACAAATCATTCTCCTGAATAGTGAAAGCAGGAAACGGAATAGAAAAGAAAGCCCTTGTTTATTCAAACTAGTTATTCCTTACAAAAAATTTACTCAGCAAAATGAGTTCATTTTATAATAGTTCTAAGTAAACATTTTGTAAATGAGAAAGTATATAGAGTCAAGCTGATAACAGATCAGAGCACAGAACTCATAAATCTCCAGGCTTCTGTCTACAGCAGTATCATCACATATTTTATCTATCTGAATGCTACTCTAATTTTAGTATGCAATATCCATTGATCATTGAACTACTATATATTTTAACAAGATAAGAAATTACATCAGGCATAAGGTATTTTAGAGTCAAATTTCCAGTGAAAAATGTACATACATTTTAGCTTACTTTAAACAGATGGATAGGTTTTAAAGATCTTTAAAAGTCATTTTCCTTGTTACATTTCTGCAGTATTCCTTGAGGCGTATGAGAACTCAGAGGAAAAGGAAAGTCATCGAGGCTTTCCCAGTATTTTCCCACCAGACAGATTCAGAACTTAAGAAGTAATCAGCTACTCCCCTTCCTGCCTGTCTTATTCAAAGCAATATGATTTTATGAAATATTAGAGTATATGAGAATATAAGGAACATATTTTAGGGGAGTTAGGCAAACAGCAATCCCCTCAAAAGACAGAAAAATAATGCAAATCCAGGACTCCCATCACTTTGGAGTGAAATGGGAATCACACTGCAAAGCTGCATTAGCTGAGAAAGAGATGAAAAATAGGATATTCTGCTACACAGGATGCAACAAGATCTTGTCTGAGTGCCCTTGCAGGGTGGAATTCCTGCTGGTGCAGTCAACAGACATAGGACCTGGAGACACAGGCCAATGGCTGTGTCAGGAAGACAGGCATGATTTGAGCTAAATTACAGCTATAAGACCTGGGGCAGGCTCTCTGCCTTTGTGTGAGTTTCAGGACTAAAGTAGAAATGGAAGAGGAAAAACAGGACAAATGAAGCTTTTCCTCTCATGCCCTGAAGAGGCAAGTAATGAAAAGGAATGACCAAATCTCAATCTCTCCTCTTCCTACACACCCGCTAGTATAGGTGTGATGCTTATTAACACACCGGCTGTAAAATTTGATAATGAACAACCCCACCCTGAACATTGTCACTATGCAGAGTGCCCCTACCTGCCCTGCCAGAAGTCCTTCCCCTGGTAATGCAGATTAGAGCTCTAGAAGAAAGAAAACCATGAATACAGAATTTTCAAGCTAGTTTTACACATTTAGGTGGAGGTGACTGTGAAATCTAGGAGCTGAGAATATGTATTAAAGTCCTACCTGTAGTGTCTGATGTACAGAATGAAAACAAGTGCTTCATGAAATAATGAGGCATTAGTAACTGCAGGGTAACAGATTTCAAAACTGTATTAAAAAGTTGTCTAAAAAGAAACCATATGAGAATAGCCAAGTATAAAATATGTTAGAATTGACAAAGATTGGGCATTTGTGGAGAAAACAAGTCAGTTAAAGAAATGTTACCATGTTTTATTTTCTATAGGCCACCATAAAAAGGACTGCATATTTCTTTTTTTCTTATCTTTTCCTTCCTTGGCTACAAACCCAAAAGGACTCTGAAGTTACAGTCTGTCACTGTAGGTATGTATCTCTTTCTCTCTCTTCCTCTCTCCGTATGCATGTGTGTGCGCAATCACAAGTATCAAACTAAGTACTTAACCATGCAATGATGAAATATGTGCAGTTATTTACATGAGCACCCCGGCCTGCATATTTCAAAATCAAGTTTACTTGGTACATGTTTGGGAAGTTAAGCCATCCACAAAGCAGGGTGACTTCCAAGCTGGAGTTGTTACAGGGAAATTCCCTGTTTACTGCTGAATGTACAGATCTTTTCAGTTCATTGTGAGTACTACCTGGCCAATTTGCAATAGTATCAGTGCTTTAGCAAATACTTTTTTCAGGAAATTTCAGTGATAACTCAAAGAAGAGAATATTGTTCATTACAAAAATGGAAATATAGGCTTATACAGCATAGACTCCAATTTCCCTCCTCTTGGTTCCTTGGTTTAGGAGACTACATGTGTGCATCCATCAGTTTTTGAAGTCCAATTTTACTGAGGAGGAAAAACCTTCCCTCCTTATCCAAAACCCTTAATACCTAAGCCTCCCACCAACTTCATTGTTGAAATTCCACCAGCCCGGAGATGTGTTGAACTCACACAGTGTAAGTTGCTAATTTTCCCCCACACTGAATAAGGTGCATGACCTCTTTATTCTTACATCATCATCTGTAAAATGTGGAGATATATAAATTTTTGACTGTTCTTGAACTAACGCATTTTTACCATGATGAAAACGGAAGGCAAAATTTAACATTTTCTTTTGCTAGTTTTAAAGATATACCAGTAAGGGAATTTTCCTTGAAGAATGAAAGAAGGGATCTTATATTCTATAGACTTTTTTAAAATACAGATTGTGAATTTCACTTGGCTAATGTAAAATAAGCTGCATGACTGCATAAACTTGTGTATGACAGTAAGATAGAAGGGAATATTTGTGATGATGACTTTGCCTGTATTGTTAAATTGTGTGTCTGTCCTCTGTAAGATAATGTTTTTCAACAAATAGCTACAAAGTAAACTTATCTTCCTCTTTCAGAATGTGCTTTAAAATCTTCCTTTGTTGCAGTGCCTACGAGAAGCTTGACAACAGTTGTTAGGATGCTGATGGTCTGAGACCACCTACTGTCAGGCTGACTGGCATTGTCAAAATGTTCCTCATTCCTGCAGTCTGTCTTTTTCCATCTGTTGCATCTCACTTCCTATAGCACTCCTAAGAGTACAGACAGACTCTGTATTTTCAAATATACAACCCTGAGGACAATCATAGCTACTAAAGGAAAACAGGAAAAGGAGAGAAAAAAAAAGAAATTGTCAGATAAAATCCAAGAAGTCTTTGTGGGATTAAAGAAAAATAAAAATCCACAAGTCAACAGAGAGACAGGGACATTTTCATTCTTTGAATCTCAGAGAAAAATAACCACCTTGCTGAGTTTTTGTGAAACATTTAGTTCACTTACATAGAGAGAAACCTCTTTTTGTGTCACCTATTTGAGGGTGTTTGAGGCCAGCATCACCCCTGGCATTATCTTCATTCTCCATCAACAGAGAAGCATGACCAAGCCTCGACTGGGACTATTAGGCCCTATTATCCTGCTAGGAAGGAAGCACGGGCAAGAAAAGTGCTGCACAGTAACTGCTTTTTTTGCAATCTCTAGAACAGGAGTGGGAGGCTGAAGCTGACATTCCAGTGCAGAAATATTCCCTCTCTTTGCAATGCAGAAACTCATTTCATGTGTTGAGTCCATCCTATGGATCCATCCCATTAGGTCTTTCTTCTAACTGGGAGGAATGGATAACTAACATGTGACTGAGATAATATTGATTCTGCAAATAGCTTTGCAACTGTCCTGTGTGAAAACATTTTACCTCCTCTCATTCAAGTTCACACTGCAAGCAGCTCGGTTCAGATGCTGGCATTATAGAGGCCAGACTGCAAGTTCTTCCAAAGGTCATCATGTGCAGAAACATGAAATTTTTCCTATTGACCTTTCTGCAAAGCAAAAAGCATCATAGCACTACACCTTGACTGCCAAATCCATTGTATCTTGAGCAGTTACTTATTAAGTACAACAAATAAAGCTGGAAATGAGGAACATATTTGCATAGCACATGATACTCCGTTAATGTGAACGCTATTTAAAAATGAAGTCAACGAAAATTTGTTAAAGGTTTTTGTAAAGAGTTAAACCCTGCCCTCCAAGGTTTGATTTTTACATTCTACTTACCTGAAACCATTTATTCATGGGCATATGATATTGACTTTGACTTTTAACTTACTTCAGTGCTGTTAGTACCGTAAGGAGTCTTTTTGGGTTAGTGTTCCTTTAGATGTCAATTCACATTTTTTTCTCAAAGAATGTTTTACTGCTAGACATAAGAGGGTGATTTGTTTGTTGTTAGATAACTGATGTAAATTAATTGCTTTCTGATTGGCTGACTAGATTTTTGGTTTATGAATCATTATGACAGAAGTAGAGAATTTTTTAACAGCAAAGCAACATGTATGTGTTTGTGCTTTCATTTAGATGTGAGAAATGAGGAATATAAGGTGCCATGTAGACATTTGAAACAGTGGCAGTGAGGCTAGCGTTTGAGGCAGTGTAATTTACTAATTAATAATCAGTGGGGTCTCACCCTCTGCCTCTCAAGCTGTAGGTAGATCTGGCTGTTTTGACAATAATTCACAAGCAAGATTCCCATCCTATTTTGCTATAAGATATGATATTTTGAGATTCCACAACACTCAGAGAGATTATTCTAAACTTCTCAAGATAAATTAAATTGTGTTGTGGTTTAACCCCAGCAGCAAGGCCTCACACATTCCCTCACTTCCCCATGAGCAGGATCAGGGAGAAATCAGAAGAGTAAGAGCTACAAAGCTCATGGGTTGAGATGTAGACAGTTTAATAGGGAAAGCAAGCAAGCAAACACAGGGAATGAATTCACTCTCTCCTGTGGCTGGGCAGCTGTTCAGCCATCCCCAGCAGAGCAGGGCCCCCTCTCACTAATGGTGACTTGGGAGGTCAAACCCCATCAGTCCAAACATCCCCTCCTACCTCCCTCTTTCCCCCACTTTATACACTGAGCCTGATGGCACAAGGTCTGGAATGTCCCTGTGGTCAGTTTGGGTCACCTGTCCTGGCTGTGTCCCCTCCCAGCCTCCCAGGAACCCCAGGCACCACCAGCATGGCCATGTGAAAAGCGGGGAAGGCCTTGGCTCTGTGCAATCCCTGTCCAGCAATAACAAAAACATCTCTGCATTATCAACCCCAGGTTCAGCACAAATCCAAAACATAGCCCTGTACCTGCTGCTCTGAATCAAAATAAATCTACCCCAGCTAAAACCAGCACAAATTGTTAACTCCCAACCCATTTCCCTAATAAATAGTATTTTCAAATATCTATATAATTATGGAGTTTGACTCGAGTTTTCAAGAAGAGATAACCTGGCTAAAGCACAAATGAGGATGCAATTTTATGATAAAATATGCCAAATTTGCAAAGAAATAAATTTCTACCTGATTATTACTATGTCAAAACATTTGATTTGATTTTGTGACAAAAGACCATTTGATTTTCACAGTTTTGGGAACCAATTTTTTAACAGTGTCTGTCTTGAGAAATGGTGTTCTTATATTAATTTAATTTAAGTCATAAGACAAGCAAAGAGGATAGAAGGCTGGTTTGGCTGAACAGGGAAATGGAAGTTCCTTGTGGAACTTGAGGAAAAAGAAATTGTACGATCTCAGAATGTGAGGTCAGGCTTCATCGGAAGATGACAGAGCTGTTGTTCATATAGGTATTTTCAACTTGAATAAAATGATGGCAGTTACCAAAACAGTAAAGTCAGCAGAAGAAATTTCTGAAATTAAGAAGTAACAGCTCAACTCATTCCTAGTTTAAAATGAAGAGTTTATATGGGATCCAGCTATAATAACTCAGTGATGAGAAAACTGAGGAAGAAATATTTATATCTAGAATCTAGGGAATCTAGAGAAAAACAGGAAACATCCAAAATGACAATTCATATACAATGAAAACACTGATTCACAGAGAGTGAACATAATTCTTTTATAGATATAACATTGGAAAGAAAACAAAACAAATGTTCTAAGAAAAATTAATAAAGCATAAGGAAAAAAAATGAAACAGCCAGCTGGGAATTCAAGAACTATATTATACATACCACAGTAGAAAATTTCTTCACAGTTACTTGATCGAAAATCATGACACTAATTATATGTGAGCAGAGTATTTTACCTCCCGAAGACTCAAAAACCAGCTCAGATTCTCTCTTGCATTACACCTCCTTTGCAGCATCCAAGCGGCTGAAGTTGACGTAATCAACTTCTAGAAACACCTTGAAATAGAAGGAATATCTGCAGTGGTATTGAGGCATTCTAAGGGCTTCTTGTCACCTCAGTCCATGGGATGTAGCTTGTGAAGGAAGGAATGTGTGGTATCTTGGTGCAAGTGACAGCCATGGACCACCAGCTCCAAAAATGACCTTCTCTTACTGCTGCAGGTGACTGAACGTATTTTTCTAGTTTCCCAAGAACGCAAAAGTCTTTACCACACCTTTTTAGATTAAAAATATATGGTTATTTCAGGTGAATACCTTTGGTTGGAGTTACAAATAGAAATCAGAGACAAAAAAAGGAAAAATATCTTAGTAATAATGCTTTATTATAGAAACAGAATAAATGATATACCTGTCTATATCTGGAAAGAGCACATAATAATTAATGAAGGGACATTACAAAATACTGCTATAACACTTTAGCTTCCCTAGAGCTACAGGAAGGGCATTGCCACAATACTTTCCTCCTGGACAAAGCATGAAGTCCAATTCAAATCTTTTTGCACACTAAGTCCCACTCTAAAAATTTTTCTTCTTCCACCAGCTGGGTGTGTTTGAGGGCTGCTGAATATTTTGGAATCAGAAAAAGGTTACAGGGCCACAAACAGAGGTGGAAAATGATATTCAGATGGAAGAAATCTGTACTTACATGATACTGTTCAGCATGCCTTCATGATTTTGCTCTGCCCACTCAAAGGAAGTTTGTAAAACCTGTAGTGAAGACTTGTTTTTAAACTGCTATGAACCATTAGTATGGAGGTGTTCAGAAGAATTCTCCCACTTATAGTACAAACGTCTGATTAAGAAGCAACAGGTTGATTATCACAATTCATTAGCTGAGTTGGAAATCAGAAATCAGAACAATATCACAAAAATTTATAAGCAAAATTAACAAGACAGGCTGGCAACACTTACTTTTCATAGAAGTTTTAAAGATTTTATTATTTCAAATATAATGACCATATAGGATGCATTAACCATGTCAGGACAGTTAGGATGCTTCAGTTTACCTGTACTTAAATATTAAATATTATTCACTATGATGGGAACAGCTTGATTTTGGCAATAAATCAACACGATTTCAGTGAGGCAGTTTAAGCTCACTCACTGAGTGAACATTAAATTCATTCAGATTGTTGCTTTGGCTTCCTTTGTGAAGTTAAAATGGTTTGACATTAGGGAACTGAACCATTAAACCACAACTTGCTGCTTGTAGAGATGGTCCATACCACGGGCTCCTGTTTGGCAGCTGGATTATTCACTATGCCAGTTGACTCAAAATACTGCAGTTGCACCAGTGCACTCAGGTACTGTCTCAAAGCCTTTTGACACAGTAATTTCACTTCCCCTATTCAAAGTGTAAGAATGTGTAACCACAAAGTAAAGTAAAAGCTTAATTTGCAAATGTCACCTCTTCAGGGTTCCTCAGACACCTCGTTGCTGCAGCTGCTCAGTGCTAGAGGGCTGGTGGTTACCAGAAGGTGGTAAACTGGTGGAACTGTTGTTTTCATGAGAACCATCCCTTGGTGTGTAAGACAGAGTTGTTTTTCCCTTTCAACGTTTGACACCCCAAGAAAAGGTTTCAGAATGATTGAATTCAGGTTATGTTATCTATCCCATGGAAACAGGAAAGAATACATAAATCAACATCTACTTTCACTGTAATTTTTTTTTAAGCCAGAATTTATATTACCCTTTTTAATTATGGGTCACTAAGCCCTGGATTAACCTACTGAGGCCATGTCCATCCTGCACTCATTCTGGGGTACATAGTGAGCAACTGAATTAAGTGCTGCTCCTATTTTAGGTGCTTCAAAATCCTGGGAGAATACAAGGAATTTGGCTTGTCTCTTTAAGTTAGGTTGTGCTATGTTGCATAGAATGAAATTCAGCAGGAGGTGATGTAGAACTAAGGAGGGGCAAGTGTAACAAATCATCTGGTCATAGATGTTACTGACTTGCAGCAATGCTAAATATATGTCTCAGCCAATTGGGTGCTAGATTGAATTATATATTCCTTCCAAAGATTGCAGCCCTTTTATCTGGAGGGATAGACTGACAAAGTTAGAAAAAGCTTTTAATGAAGAACTGACAGCAAAAAAGCGCCAAACAACAAAACAAAAAAACCTCTGCCCAAAAACCCAAATAACCTACCCCCCTTACAACCAACTAAAAAAAAAAAAAACCTAAAACCCACCATGACCTCCACCAAAACCCAAATACATTGTAGAATTCTTGCTTCCATTTAATGTTTCATGGCAATATGACCAATATACTAGAAATATAATTCATTTTCCAAAATAAAGACAATTGTATTTTTCTCACTTAAAATTTTAACTTTTCTCATCTAGATAATAGAATCTCAGTCTGTACCAATCTTTGGTCACATTGGTAGTTTTCCTAGAGTGCAGCAGAAATTCTTATCTTTTTCAAGCTGGCAATTATTTAGAGGCCCAGAACAGAAGGAAAAGGGAGAAAAAAATATCTTTCTGCATGAAAGACACTAATGGCACTATTTAAATGAATAACAAAGAGTAACTTGTGGTTTTGCCAACAAGTTAAGAAAAGGTTTATTACACTTTTATTCTTCTCAGGTAAGTGGTACTGCTTAATTTGCAAAGACACATTTTGGAGATAACCCATTGAGCCCTAAAAAAATGTAGATTAATCATCATTGACATGACAGAGGCAGGCAACAAATTCTTAGAGATTTTTAAAACTTTGAAGTTTTGGAAAGAAGCCTCTTCTCAAAGAAGTGAGTAAACAAGGTAAAGGATTTATCTTTAACTAAAAAGTCTTAAAAGGCTATATAGCTATATAGCTTAGATTTCTCACACCCTTTAAGCACTACTGTCATGGACACACAGGATGCAGGAAACACTCCAACTTTCCCGAAGTGAAGGTGATCAATCTTAGTTCATTCTTACTACAAATTTTCCATGTCCACTTGTCTATAGCGCAACGTACATCTCATCATATGGATCATGGTGTTCACCCTTCATTGTCTGCTTTCCCTTGGGCAGCTTATTGCTAGACTGGATATTTGCAGCTACCTTTTTAATGGGAAAAATAATCTTAATATCTATAAATAATTTATCTGCATCTGAACAAAAGAACAAGTAAAACACATGTGATGCCTCTCTTGTACATCTGCTTTTAGATCAATTGATACAGCTGGCATACAGCCAATGTTTTTCCTTGGATGGACAGTTCAAACAAATTGAGTTTAAAGCTAGTAGAAAGGCACTGCAAGGCTTTAACATTCCTGGTCTTTCTATGCACTGTGTGTGGTAATGTCAGTATAAAATATGTTTACCAATAAGCAGGCAATCAATTTTGTATCAGGTTTTTGAATGGAAAAGTACCTATTGAGGAATAGAGAGGAAATAGGATTTAAAAATAGAGGAAATCCTGTAGGGAAGAGAGTTACTGCTGAAACAATTCATGTTTAGCACCACTGAGCATTTCAAATCTGTCACAAAGTTCACTATCGCACTTAACTCACATGACTTTGTGAAAAGATCTGGTCAAAAATGGATGATCCAAAAGAAAACAGCTCCTTCATTGTCTGGAAAATTTCTAACTGTCTAGACTGAAGCTTTATGACAACTTTGAAAGGCAAGAAAAAAGCCTTCTTTATTTCAGACATTTTTCATTCAGCTCTCTTAAAGCAAGGACTATGTTAATAGCTGATCTACCAGCACTGACTGCCTGGATATACACTTTCTCTGAGAGTTTGCAATCTCTTGAGTGTAATTTATACAGAACGCTCCCCAGAAATCCTTATGACTATCTTCTTTGTGTTTACATCATTATGAGTTATTATTCTTACGCCTTTGCTCCCTCTAGCAGGCAAGCAATACACCATACAGTGGTTTAAGCACCACCTGTCTTTCTAGGATCAGTGTTCATTATTTACTGCAGGCTTCCAAAGCACAAAACATTGTAGGCATAATTATAGAAAAATATCTATTAAATGTCAATCTTCTTTGACAGATACAATAAAAAATAAGATAAAGGTGTCTAAGCAGTGAGAGAAAGAGATGAATGCATTTTTATTGACATAGATGTTGAAAGAGTGGAAATAGTAGGGTCACTATTCATACTTGCCGTCTCCCTTCTTCTTCTGCCTTTTTTATGCTTCTTTATTCCTTTGATCAGCTTCTCATTGTGTTTATCTATGTATAGTTGCTCTACATACCTTCACATACCTTCAAATATTATTGCAACCCCACATTTGCCTCGGGAGAAACACAAGGGACTGTGTCAGGGTTTAGGAATGGTATTCCCAAATTTGGTTCTCCCTCTAAAACCATACTGCTTGCTGCTCACTTCCTCCCTCTGCCACTGGAAGCACAATAGTCAAAGACAAGGTTGAGATAAGAGCAATTTACTGGAAACAGCAGTGAGATAAGATAACAGTAACAGAAACAATATTAATAACAAAAGGCATAAGACATAGAAACTATTCATAGAGATTCATAGAGAAAGCCCCTGACAGTAAACAAATACCATATGACTTTGCACACTATGTTTCCCCAACCAGAAGGAACACTCTTCTCCTTTGAAAGTGAGTGAGTGTTCCCTGGGCTTGTCTTTGCTTGAGGCAGGACTAATCCAAACTGTCTTCCCTAACATATTTCTCAGATGCACCACAGGGAGATAATACTCTTTTACGTGGAGGTTTTGGTTGGGAAGGGTCAATTCAGTTGATGCCAACCAGCAAGGTAGCCTTTGCTAAGTATTGATCCCAATGTTTGAAGGTCCCACCGCCCATTGCTTTCAAGGTGGTTTTCCACAGACTGTTGTGTTTCAACAGTCCATTCAATTTTCCCAGAGGCTGGTGCATGTTGAAGGGGTAAAATACACCCTGTATGATATTTAATCCTGTGCTCTCTGGCCCGGGTGTCTATGAGGCTGTTTTTGA
>WEKY01021050.1:107834-122983 GCA_013390045.1 Picathartes gymnocephalus | reverse complement strand
GGAAAGCAGGTTCGCTTGCTTTAAAATCAGAAGAGAATTTTAGGAAGTAGTTATTTTTTTGCTCACTGCCTTTAGTACTAAAAAGCTCACTACCAGTTACTCTCTTCCAGGAAGTTTATCCTACCAGAAAAAGAAAGGACATGACAGATCAGTAGGCATACTGATCTATCACACAGCACAAAACAAAGTCACAGCACTCAATGAAAATGTGGAAGTCTGAACTGTTAAAAAATATGTACAGTTACCTGCACTTCAATTTTAACTTAGATATCACTTCTAAACAGAATACACAGTTAGACAAACGGGTTTGTGAATAAAAACAAAAATGGAAAAGACATGGACCCTTTGGGAGACATTTTATGGATTTCTATGCATTTTGGTATAGAATGTCTCTTTTCGAGTCATGTTTACATGAAAATTTATGGAGTGTCAGTTACAAGTCTGGAACCAAGGCAGCACTCAAAAATTTTAAGTGTTTCTCACTTTGCATGATGTAGCCCCGGCCTCCAATATCTGAAAATTTGTCAGAAAAGGTACAATACTACTTCTGAGAAGCTTAAATGTGTCTGCTACTATTGGCAACAGAATTTGTATGCCAATCCCTCAACTGACCCACTCCAGTCTCAGACTCCAATAACAAGGCACACTGGTGAATTAGGCTCGAGGTCTTGATGAAACAACCATCCTCAGAAAAGACTTTACCTGCAGTGATGTGCTCTGTCAGGTTTGATGCTACAACACTTTGGGCACTTGTAAACCACCTGTCCTGGCTTTAGCTGTAAACTCTCGATGAACTCTTTTGTGGCATTACCTTTGGGTACAGCACCCTGCAGGAAAAAAAACAAACCAGGAGATTAACTTGTGGACATTATGGCTGCTAAGAACAACAGGATGACTTAAAACTATGGGAGGGAAAGGAAGAACAAGAAATAAAAACTTCCCTAAGATCAACAGAGTTTCAAGAAAAGCAAGAAGATTCAGAAAAGAAATTTAAACGTGGTCTTAAAATACGGAACCACATACTTAGACATAATTTTGGTAGGGCTTTCATTGTTTTTTATTAAACATCAATAAAGCAATTAGTCTTTTGTTATTCTAGCTTCACTTAAGCAATTAGTCTTTTGTAATCCTACAGTAACCTTAAAATATTTAAGTATCCTCATCCCTCTTTTCACATCAACAAATTTATCATGTCAGTGTTTCCTATCACAAACTGAAAACTGCAGATGTTTTATGCCAGTAGAAGCAGCTTCTTCTGCAGTTATCATTGTGTACACTAAGAGCTGCTAGTAAACAACTCATGTATTTATAGTTATGCTTCCACTGTGTATTTGTTATTTAAATTAGGGTTTAACATTCAAACAGTGAACACTAAGAATTGTCACACCTGAATAAGACCAGGTAAAACATTCTTAGCTATGCAATTTCCACTTTAAAGTATATCTTTAAATATGTAACATACTGCTGCTAGAGGAGCCCAAGTTCATGAGTTTCCAGTCTTCATAGGGACATAAATTTGCTCCAAAAAAACCAAACCAAAGAAACTCCCTCCACTGAAAATAAAAAAAAAAAAAAAAAAACCACCATGAAATATGGTGTATGGAATCACTGCTGGTAATTGGCACAATTTACTTCTGTGAATTTAAGGGGGTTTTTATTGAAATAAAAACGAAGATGCAATATTTCAATAGATTTCTGATGAAACAGTCTCCTTTTAATACACCTATACAACCTCCTAACAGCAATAAAAAGGAATGATACACATGAGTGAGAGAACTGCACATTTCACCAGTACTATAAGTCTTTTTAAAGCAGTCTTTGGGGTTTTTTTCCCACAAAAACTCTCAACAGGCATAACTAATTTAAAAATTACCAAAATCAATTTCCACAAAATGCTACAACTCATGTTCTCTTCCATCAGTATGCAGCAAAACTCAAAACTTTAGGAATGTTTTGAGTAAGGACCCATTGGAAGCAGTTCCTGAAATGCAGGACACATGCTATCCATTGTGAAGAACACAGCTGTTCTTTTATTTATAATAAGAATTCTGCTTGTTTACCTCAGCAGTGCTTTCTGTTTCATTCTGATCCTACATATGCCCCTGGTTCCCCATGTCCTGGTAGCTTACTTAATTCCAGATTCTCGCTGTCTGCCAGATGTTAGTACATCCCTTCTCTGTATCTTCCCTCTTGCATTTTATTTAGCTGAATTCCTCATTAAAAAAATGAAACAAAATCCCACTGGCTCTCCATCCACATACATAAATCCCACCTCACACTAGGAATTAACATCTTTTTTCCCAATTGCTCTCAACAGAGATTGTATCTGCTTCTCCAACACTGCTTGCCTAGCCAGCTTCAAAACACAGCTTTTGTTTCAGAAGAGCTGCTGCTAACTCTGCAAAATAATTCCAGCGACCTGAAGGTCCCTAAACATAAAAGTCACACAACATACAATAATTAACAACCACCCTTAGGATACAAACTATCTAACAAACTGCTGCAACCCTCTATTCCTGAGTCCAATGGTTAGAAGTTTCAGGAGCTAAACTACTGCTTACACTTCTGCCCAGCAGCAGTAGCATGCAATTCAACAGTCTTTACCATAAATTGTGAGACTACCCCAAATCAAGCCATTTCTGCAGTACTGTGGCTTCTGGAAGAGCTGGAATCAAAGAAACAAAGATTATACTGAAGCCTTAATGGCACCTAACAAGGTTTCAAGGGGCAAATAACATTTGGAAGGGACAGAATCAGAGCCACACCACCACTCCCAACAGCAACAAGAACATTTGTGAGGAAGGGGGCAGGAGAAGTCTAAGCTTGTCTTTCCTTCCACTGACTAGTGGAGATTGGGTTTTGAACTGAGTCTACTGTCCAGAGGTTATTAAGCAAAATAAACCATCACAGGCCATTCAGAATTCGCATTATGGCGCTAAACTTTATCCTGTCACAAACTGAAAGACAAGAAAGCAGCAGATCTGATCTCTCAAAACAGTGTCCTAAGGATACATACAAGAGGATCTCACAACCCTGATGCTTCCTAACTTGCCTAATAACTGCCAGCTCTTAGCATGCTCAGACCATATTTATTTCATCATTGTCCAATACACTCAACAAAATCAGTAGAATGAGAGATGGTAACACAGCTTTTTAAAACAATGCATGCTCTGCTCCATTCTGCTGAAGCAATACTTGCCAAGGCAGACAACCAAAACCAGCTTTTCCAGCTTTCCTGTTTGTCAAGACACAACAAGCCACAAACACGAGATCTGTCATTGGGGAGAAAACAACATGAGAAACACTCTTCTTCCCAGAGCAAAAAGAGGAGCTGCTCACACACCAGGAATCTAACGCTGGGTCCTTGACTTTGCATCCGACTTGAGTGGGATGAAAAATTAGCATACCACATCAGCAGCCTCACTCAGGAGGCTGACACACGAAAGTTATTTAAATCTGCCACTCACTCAGCAACTGAGTTACCCAACATCTAGCAGACAAGAAAAACACCACCTGTTTCTTTCAGAGACACACAGAGAGAGGTGTATACTTACTGGATCTGTCAGCATAGCACGAAAATGTGAAGCCAAAGCGAGGAAAGCCAAGGTGTTGAACAGTGTGCCATTGATGACACTATAAACATAATCTCTCGATGGAACTAGCATGACAAGAAGGACTACAAAGTCGGCATAGAACACCAGCATCCAGGTAACGACAGCACATGCAATACCACAGCCATCTCGAATAAACCACATTGTTCCCAGGGAAGCGCGGCTAGGAGGTGGAACACACTTTTCCGGCTGGAGGTATTCAGGTGTCCTTTCAATATCTCTGAAGCGGTGGACTGGAGTAATCATCATAGGCTATTATGTCCATACTTGCATCTGAAAGAGAGTCAGAAACAGTGCTCACTGCTCTGCCAGACATCCAGACCTCTGTTCGCGTAATGGCACAGCCATCATGTGGGAAAACTGCAGAAAGTGAAATGAAAAAGCAAAAAAGGTGAATAAATCAAACACAAAATAATGGATTGGGAAACCACACTCTTGCACTTATCGGAACACTCCTTACTCAGGAGACTCTAAGTGCTTTTAAGAAGTGCTTAATTATACACTAGGTCTACCTGTGTGCCACCTACACCTCCCTAAGTGGAAAGGCAACAAGCGTTTTAATGATGAAAAAGTCATCAGGTAGGAGCCAACAGGAGCTGCCACAAAAGGAACTGAAGCAAGAACTTGGCACTGTCATGTGAAGGGAAAAGAGAAAGTCCTAGCACAGCAGGCAGGGTCCCTTTTTGCTGCTTCAGATTTGGGGAAGGGAAGGGTCTTTACTACACATACTGGCAAACATAGCAAGTGGAAGAGGTTTTCTTTCTCCTACACAACTGACTCCCAGATTTGGGGTAAAAGTGCAAAAACAAACAGCCATACAGTTAGATTTGCAGGAACTGATTAAGAAGCAACCCAGAAAACATCTTGACAGGAACTTCTAGTCTTGGCTGGAGGATGTGATTTCCCAACAACAGCTGTCTCCCACCCTCACCTTCTCCTCTGGCTTTACATACCTTGGAAGTTTGTAAGGCCTTTGCCATGCCTCTCCCACCACCTTTGCTCCATCCCTCAATGGCATTTTTTTTGCTTCCCCTTTTCCAGCCAACCCCACTCTACTGTAGCAAGAGTACCAACACTGACATTGCCCCATCCCCTCCTCCCCAGCTCTGCAGACACCTTGTCTATCCAGAGAGTAAGATCTATCTTGGAACCAGGAACAGTAATGCTCCAGGTATGTGCCATGCTTCTGTTGTTTCAATGTACCTCCCACCAAATGCAGGCATTAGAGAAAACAGAGAAGGTGCTCCTAAGTCTTTGGCAAGGGATCAATCCATCTGCACTCAATCCATCCACCACTCAGTGCTGGAGCACACATGGAATGCAATGCTTTGAAAGCAGCTCTTCTCACACCCGGCAACCTCTTCCAAAAGACACTTCTACTCAGAATATTTGCCTAGTGCTCTAAACGCTTCGTAAAACTACACCCTATAAAGACTGACCTTCTACAAAAATGGCTACAAGAATTCTACTGCCAAATACACTGAATTGCATGTCCCTCAATGGAAGGGATCAGCTTCCTGCTATTTCAAAATACAAGACTTCTTCTCACAGCTTTACAAAAAAAGGGTGTTCATTATGCCATTTTAATTCAGACAAAATGTACACCATTTCTTATGTTTTCTACCAAAAAAGTTCACACTAAAGCTATTTTTGTCTTTAAGATATATTTTACAGAAAACATAGTGAGAGAATTGCAGAAATCCCTAGGACTTCAAACTTTTCTCCAAATTTTATGGCTAAGTTCTACCAAGTACAAGAAGAAAACTCTACTCTGCCTAACGCCAACCTAAATGGAGATGTTGCTGCCCCTATCTCAACAGGGAAGGAGGTGATAGTTCACTTTTCAGTTGTTATTTTATGAAGACCAAATTCATAAGAAGACAATTATTTTTTCATGGACAAAGAATAAGGTTATTAATGAGCACGATGATTAATTACACCCAAGCACAGAAGTGATGAGTCTTGTGCGCCTGAGTGTGAGTGACACAGAAGAGAGGTACTGGAACTGGTGTGGCCACAGTGAGAAGCAAAAGCCAGGACCACAAACTTCCTAGGTGCACAGAAACAGATGAATTAGATCATTTACAATTTTTTTTTTCCTAACATGACTAGTATAAATAAACTAGGAGAATTAGGTATTTTCTTATCTTTCCACTTCGAATATTTAGTATGCTGCCAAGCAAGTTTAAGATGGATTATGAATCTGAAGAAAGTAATGTGGATTAATGTTAAGGCATATCAGTCTTGTATTTATACACACATCACACAGAACAGAAAAATCAATATGAAAATGTCCTTGTGAGGATGTAATTTACTTTGGCAAGAAAAAAGCCCACAACAAAAAACCCACTCCTCATTCACAAAACTCACAGAACACATTGTAATTATTCTGTACTTTAACCACAGCTATAATTTAGCCTCATGATTCCTGATATTAGGAAAACAAGCTATATAATTTTCATAAACATTGATTACCCAAACAATCTGGCGATCTAAGTTCAAATAAATCAATACCTACGAGTACATCCATACCTTTTCTCCCATTTCTCACAATTTCTGTAAAGACAATTATGTATTCATACATTCACACAGACTTAACAAGTATTTCTAAGACCCAATTCTTCCACTCCCCCAAGGAAACAGGTTAACCTTCACTGCATTGTTTAATAATCTTACTAAAATTGCTATGCTTGTTTGCCAGCTCGAAATGAAACTGACATAAAGACTCACGCCTGGCAACAGTGTTTAGCTGACAAGAACATCACATTACATTAAAAAGTAAGAAAGAAAACTGTAATTTAGGTGTTCAATTTTCAATCAAAAGTTTAGACTTGACACATCAAGTGCAGTAACAAGCTGGGACAGCCCGGAACACAGACTCTCAGGACTTTTTGCCTAGACTGAGCCTTTATTTTCCCCTAGGGTTTTGTATCCCAAAGCAAAGGAATCAGTCACAGGAAAAGCAAATTCCTATTTAACAAAGGAATTAGTTTGACAAGTCACCTTAAGGTCAGTATTAGCAAAGACTGACTGAAAGCTGAACAAATACACAGTGATTAAAACTGTGGGTTTAGTCCTGAACAGCACACTTCAGCAGTGAAATAAAAATTAATCCCTCTTGCAATTGCAGGAAGTAGTTCCACTCCAATAAAAGTTCTACAGCTCTCTCTCAGAAATATTATTGAGATAAACTGGGGAAAAAAATCCGAAAAATCTATTCCTGTGTAACTGTCTAAGGAGAAATGGGAAGAAGCCCTGAGGCCCCCTCAGTCTGAAAGTCTGGAGACTCATTTCTGCAGTGAGCTAAGAGGACAGAGCACAGGCCCCTGATTGTGGCTGGAAAACAATTTTGTTATGTAATGCACTCTGCCATTTAATGCTTGCTTTAGAAGCCTCATCAGGCAACAAAATAAATCAGAAAACAGTACATAAACACCATACATTACTTGAGAAATACCTAGGTGTTTTAGTATTCATTATCTTAAGAATCAAGCTATAGGAGCTCAGAGTCTCAGCTTCTCTCCTACATGACCTGGTTAGTGGGATTTTTTTAGTTTCTTGTTCTTACATACACAAACATTTGTTATGTTGTCCAATTTGGCATCTTCACATAAATAATACAACAACAACAACAACAACAACAAAAAAAAGGTTGTAGTGGGGTGGAAGCAGTAACTTGCCCTAACTGGTTTGCCCTTCAATCATGCTGCATATGAACTTAATTTATAATACAGATGGAAAATGTCAGCTCCTCCTGCTGTGGAGGAAACAATATGTAAACAATGGGTTTAAGGACTTAATCTTGGTGCAGTGGTGAGAGGCCACTAGGTAAGTGTGAGATACAATGACAACATACACATCAATTCAGCTTAATGACATGACAGAGCAAAGACCATTTTTTTTATCTGGAAGGCATTTGGCAATACAAGAACAATCAAAAAGATGTAATACATAAGTCAGAAATGTAAACAAAACAAATGAAAATCTACTTCCTGCTACAATGAACACTTAAAATATGCTACTACACCCTATATAAACCGTCTTTTTACCTTCCATAAGCCATGTCAAAAAAAATCTGCTTTTTAATGGCCTGTGACGGCCAAAGAATGTGCTAAGAATGTACAAACAAATGATGTGGGCCTTCACCTAATAAGTACTTGAAAGCTACCTGAGGTTCTGATGTAAAATTTACAGCAAGCTTAAAACCACCATCATAGTAAACCTGCTGATTTTCATGTAATTACTCATGTTAGTGAAGTCAAGCACATGGGTATGACTTGCAGAACTACAGCATTACTATTTACATTGCAACTATTTCCTCTATTACAAGTCCATTAACACTGTACTTTGGGGAGAGGTTACGTTTTCTTAGCTCTGTCATATGAACTAAGTGAATTTCAAGTTCTGACAATTACATGAAAATAATACTGGGGGGAAAAACAGAACAAAAAGAAGAGAGATCAGGGCAGATCGTGGACCTTTTTTTAGGTTTTCAGTTTGGTTTTTTATTTACCCTAAAGAAATACTTCCAAACAGCTTTTATGACACACAGAGTACCTTGAGAGCTGACAAACAACACTGAAGTTAAATTTTTATCATCAAAAGGAAGCGAACATACGTAACCAGCCATACTATCTTCACGACAGCTAAAGCAGGCAATCTGGATCCACAGGACAGATGTCCTTTAAAACAAAATCAACCAGCTCTAGACAGACAGACAGAAACTGCAGGAGAATTCATTTTTAAGTTTATTCCATTTTTTCTGTACATAAAACTGCATAGATTAAAACACTGCATATTTAATCTTCCTTTGCAACAGACATAGGGGAAGGTGAGTTTCCTAACTAAAACGATCTTTACCTATGCTTCTTCTGCCACACTTCCATGCAGTCAAAATCTAACAAGCTTGTCAAGACTTGCCAAAGCAGAGATAATAAGAAAATATCGGTATTTATATGTACTTTCCTAATGGTTCCTGCAAGGCCTAAGAAGCTTTATCTGATCAGTAGGAGCGGAACAAAACAGGCCAGCTATGCTGAGAATTTTTCAGTCTCCTGCAGATTCATCCGGATATCCATCAGCATGGCAGTTTCCAACCCTTGGTTTACAAAACCCTGGAGGGTCAATGGGACATTTCTAACACGTCTGTGAAAGGCGACTAAAAAAAGCAAGCCTATTATTAGCAGGCTCAAATTTGCTATAGAGAGCAGTACTTCCACTGGAATACTTCCAGGACTCCACACATGGTTAAAAAAACCAACCAAACAACAAACAAAACAAACCCCACCCCGATTTGAGCTAAAAACCCAAATAGGTAAAAACCTAATCTTGGGTTACAATGGCAAAAGCAACAGGGAAGAAGCGGGCACGGAAGTTAACGCTGTGCTTACAGGACACCCGATGACTCAGATCGAATTATCACAGGGCAAAGTCAGCGCTGCCAGCCCTCCTCCAGCCACCCCAGGAGAAAGGAACAGGATTGTGCCTACCATAGACGCTTTTTCATTTTTCTCCTGGAAATTCAGGCTACATTAAGGAGTATAGTTACAGCCGAAATACTACATTACCAGCTATGCACCTGCTTTTAGCAAAAGGTTCACAAACATCTCAAGATTCTCCTGAATCCTTTGGCTCCTGAAGACAGGCAATTTCAACACTTTCAGTTCCCATACTACAGAAAAATGGCATAAGGAAATCTTAAAAAAAATTACAAGGCTTAAAATAAACTTGTGTTTCCTGAGGGTAAATGTGCAGGCTTGGATCCCCTCCCTCGAAAAGGGTAATAGAGAGCACGTAAAACCAGATGGTAACCAATTTATAACATTTTTCTATACATGAAGGGACTAAGTGGCTGCATTACAATGTTTTATAGTACTTGTTTAGAAAACTGTTTATATCATCAACTATTTTGATGTTATTTTCTATTTTTGATTTATTTCTTACTGCAAAGAGGTCACACATGAACACCTTCGTAAAAATGGCTCCCACTAAAGTGATACTTTTATTATTTTTATTAGAAGCATCTTATTAGAGGGGAAGATTTAACTGAAGTCATGCCTTCCTGAAGAACACATCTGAATAGGAGTACAAATACACAGAGAGAACTTCTCCCTAAGGAGAGCAAGGGGAGGGGGAAATCACCTCAAAGACGTCTGTCAGATCTAGAAACTCCATCCTGAGGGCCTGGATCGGGCTGAGAGTGACAGCCTCAAAAGAGATGCAGCCACATAAGGCACAAACCACTCAGTCCTCCTCTAATTTACATCAGTGAAGACAAGAAGCGACTTCAACAGTGCCAGAGGAATTCCATTAGCAGAACTGAAAGGAAAATAAGGCCATGTTTTCTGAAATACAAAAACAGGGGTTTCCCTATCCTGATGCTTATGGTATGCAGTCTCTCAGGGCAGATGGTAACAGCTTACTGGTTAATGTCTGTATCATTTCTGTTTAACTAATGGACATGTATTGTATAAATAAATTATAATGCAATAAAGACTGACCTAAGAGTCTGAGTTATCTGGTGACTGCACCCTCACCAAAAGGCCTGTCAGCTGCCGGCCTGAGCAAAGGAGAGCAAAGACAATGTAGTTACTGTCCAAGGTACAAAAACACTGGACCACTATGGATGAGTAACAAAATTGGAGCAATATGTAGAAACAGGGCACAAGTCACAAGGCCACCAAGACTGAGGTCAGACATGGATCTGACTTAGTCTGATCACAAAGTTAGTGATCTTAATAAGTCTTTCATCAGAGACAGAACATACTTTATGAAACTGTCATTAAGTAATGAACCATTACAAAATAAGTGATAAGTTTTTAACTATCAGAGTTGCAACGGGAACAGAGAAATTCTGTCACTTCAATCTTACAGTTTCCCAATAGACCAAATACACATAGTTTCCCAATAGATCAAATACACAAGCCACTTAACCTATCTCAAAAGAGAAATACTAATCCTGAACATATCATCTTTTGTTGCATTGCCACCTATCTGAAATTAAGCATCGCAAGGGAAGAGCGATTTTGCAGGAGAGACTGCACCAGGAAACAGAAAACAACAGATGGAGATGTCATGCTTTCCCACAGCATTGCAGTTATCCTGAATACAGAGCCTTATGAGAGACAAAACAGGAGAAGCTGTCCTGGTCTTTTAGACAGCTTTGCAATTTACATGCTGACTCAGGACTTAAAGGAGCAAACCACTGGATTATGGGAATGTAAATTCTCAATTTGTCCCTTATCAACTTTTTTTTTTTTTTTTTAAGAAAGACAAAAATTGAAGGGGAAGGTTTATCTATAAAACTGGTATTATTTTTAGTTTCTATTTTTAAAACCACACAACTTTCATGACATAAGGAATATGTTTTGCAGAGCAAGAAAGAACTGCAGCTTTAAAGTTTTAATCATAATAAGAAGCTGGCAGAACCCCTCTAGTCTAAAAAAAATATTCTAAATACTATCTTTCAAGGCAGAAAGAGCACTTTAACTATCAGACATATGTTTTCACTCAAGACGGTCTAACACTGGCTTTGGCTCTCACCTGCTTTTGCTACAGCCCCCTCTTCACAAGCATGAACAAGTCACTCACTCACTGATTTTACTTCCCTGCCTGCAGTTTATTCTTCTGTCTTACCACACAGGAGTAGGTAAAGATATAGGTATGAAGACTGTAAGGCATTTAAATGTTAAATCTACATACTACACCTAAGCAGATCTCTAAGCCAACTACAGAAAGTGCACAGGGCATACATTAAGAACACAGGTACTAAAAAATTATCACCTCTATCCTGCAAACTTCAAATCCGAACTGCGAGAAACATATGCTGCTACTTCAGAGAACTGGAAAAACCTGCAGGTTGCTGTAGGTTAAAGCTTTTGAAACACAGCAAAGAACATCTGAGTTGGCAAACTAAACATTTCTTGTTTTGTTCACTTTTGCACTGGCAAGCAGAAGGGATCCTTGCTGCCATAAAAAATACAGTTTCTGTGTGTAAACCTTAATTGTCCTATCCTTTGAAATACAGAGAGTTCAAGACAAGACCAGATACCATATATAATATCTTCCTTATCTATTCTGTGCTATATTGGACATCAGTAATTCAAATAGTCACTGAAAAGAACAAAGATGATTATCACAGTACTATCTTTATCACCTGCTACAGCCCTCTCTGTATATATGGTATGGTACTACTGCCTTCCCACTAGGCCTGTATATGTCTTTTTTAAATTTTTTTTTTCAATAGCTTAGTACTTTACACTACCTTTACTCACACTCTCAGCTTCAGCCCACTTGTTTTAACTTCTGCATGCTGCACCACATTTAAGATTGGCCATCCCTGTCAGTTCTGCATTATTGCAAAACTCACAGCTGAACATGACAAACACACCATCCACCACTAGCCCAGCAGCAGAAACATCAACAAGGGCCTTGCATTTCCTCTCATTCAACATCCTTCTGTTGTCCAAGGATCTTAACAGTCTTCTGTGTCCTTGTTTTACTTGCTGTTTTACTTGCTCCTGGAATAGCATTTCCCAACATTTTTCTAGCTGAACTCAGCTGCTGTACCCTTCCCCCTCATTTCCTTACCTTCCCATCCCTATCCTCTTTTTTTTCCCCCTCTTCTTGCACTCCTACCTCTTCTCCTCTAACAGCACCAGTTCTGTATGGTCACCCTGTAAGCTGGTGGTGCAAAGAGATATGGGGCTATAAGCCTAGACATATCTCTCACTCCAGTCTCCAGAAGCACTCCCAAGCACTCCCAAGCTGGGGGCACAGCCAGAAGCAGGTGACAGGAGTTAACATGCCAGTGCTCCCGTGCAGTGAGGCAGCACCTAGCTGCACCTTGCCTCTAACACCTTGCACCTCACTGCCAGGGAACTGCTGCTATATGGGAAGGTCTTTGGCACCCACACCCTACAGACAAGCTGGCTCGCTCTTTTGGACTCCCTCTCAAGAGGACAATGTGTAAAGTGTTACTGGCAGACTTGCTGCACTGCAGCTCCAGGCAAGGGCTATCTTCTCTCCTTATTGCCTGCACAACCCAGGAAACACACAGCTTCAATTAGGAAAGCTTTAACTTCTCGTTTTCTTGAACACAACCTGAAGCTTCAGATCAGTTACATGCTGGGGTCAAATATGATGTTCCAGCTACAATCAGTCACATTTAGTTTGCTTCAACCAGCTAAGCACAGGATGGGGAAAATAAAAACTGACAACAAGCTATTCTGTCATGTCATATTTTACATTATCTGCTGTCCTCTGTCAGGAAGGCAGAAAAACTGTATTCCCGAATATCGCCCTAAGAAAAAGGTCATGTCTACACTGCAGAGGAATCAGAGAAAAGCATAAGCTCAGCCAACTAACATCTGCAGAGACTGGCTGAGCTACAGCCAGTCCATTTTTCAGACTGACACCACCATGGGTGCCCACCTAGTCTCCTCTACAGGAGAGATGCCCTGTTACAGCTGTATGGGAAATGTCTCCACAGTAAAACTGGCTCCAGGAGCAAATCATCCTGAAATAATGCAACATACAGGTTTAAACTGCATGGACTATGCAACACTACTAGCTCCTGTTCTGCTGGAGGTGCATAGCAAGCCACCCGTTGCGAAAAGTAGGTAAGAAAAAGAGATTCACCCAAGCTGAGCTACTATTGTCCAGGATACACACATACTGCTGAAGACTGTCAACTGTTCCCCTTTGCTGACACAAAGGGAAGTGCCCAGAAAAAAACACATAACTACTTGGGCACAGCAGACTTGCATCTGCTGAGGAATTAAGCATTCATCTTCTTGCAACCTGCTCCCATTATTTGGATTAAATTATATTTACTTTTGTCTACTAACAAACAATCAATTTCAAACTGAAATAGACACCCTTGTCTGTAACTACATCACTTAAAATGAAAATAAAAAGAAAGCAGAAACATACATGAATGTACCCAATAGATGTTACTGCTATAGGTCCTAAATGTCGCAACAAGTATTTTGGGGTTTAGGCAGACCTTGTATTTGCCCTTTTATAAACCTATAAACACAAAGAGTTTCTGGGTCGCACCTTCTAAATCTCAATGAACATTCAGTCAGACACAACTTACTACCAGCAGCATGTCACTGGTGTGACAAACACTATTGCATCAGTGAGGCAGCACCAAGAGCTATGCTGACAGAGTCATAGCCTTTGAAGAAGCGGATCTTTATTGCACATGGGGCTGCATTTTTGGAAGACAGAAGAATGGCGTGGCTCCCCTTATGATGACTCTTATCACTGAAATGCCTGTAACACTACACAAATATTGCTTTCATTAAACGAAGAAAAACAACCCAATGCAGGCACTCAACTCACCAGTCCCTTCCTTCTCTGTGATTCCACTGTATCAGAACAACCATCCAAATCTGGGCTCCTTTCCTATAGATCTGACATTGCATACACACCTCTGCTGTGCCAGAAGTCTGGCACACTGTCGCTCTCTCTCATGCTGAAAAGCAGTTTATCTTTTCTGAATCAGGATCAAGGGAAAGAGATCTAAACGAACTTTCCTGTCTATCCCGCATGCCTCAATGGTACACAGGGAGTGGAGAGCCCATCAGCGACCAGACTGCTGCCTCCTCCTCCCCAAGGCCTGTTTTCTTGATTGTTTTCTTGAAGTCTATTTTCTAATGAGCCGTCGTGAACTCTTGTTTCCTCTTAAAAATTTACCTTACAGAACTACTCCGGTAACACTTAGAAGCTACCGTTCTGAACGAGTCCGGATGGCTCGCTACTGCCATGTAAAACTCACCATCCATTTCAACCAAACCCGCCACAGTACAGCGCCATGGTTTCGCCGCGGATTGCTGCCGAGGGCGCACCTGGCCGATGGTGCCATCGGACAGCTGCAGCCACACGCCTGGTGACCAGGGCCACCTCGGAAGCGACACGGTCAGCTCCACCCGCTGTCCAGCTGCTCGCTGGCGGGCACGTCCCGTCGCTGCAACGCATTAGCAGATCACAGGACCACTGCAATCCGCTGACAGGTCACAGGGCCCCGAAGAAATCGCTGGGGGCTCCGACTTTAAATTTCCTGCCGAGGGGACTCAACGCTGCTCCGAAAGGCCACGGAGCAGACCTAAACCACGTATTTAGCCCGGGATCATTTAACGTGTTCAGCCTCTCAGTATCTAAAGCCCAGCGCTGGAAGGCGGCGAGGGGAGAGAGGGAGTCCTCCTCCGGTTTCCCGACCGATGCCCACAGCTTCTGGGGACGCCGCTGCGGGACACGACCCACCGCCCAGCCCTGGCCCGGGGGCCCCGCCGAGGGATGCGGAGCACCGCGCGGCCCTTGGGCGGTCGCGCCACCCCGGGCTCCCGCACGGCCGAGGGGCCGCGCGGGCCGAGGACACCGTGGACATCGGCGGGGCCGGGGGACAGCCGGTGGAGCGGCACAGGCGGCGGCGGGATGGCATCCACCGGCGGCCCGCTCCCGGTTCCCAGCTCTCTGCTCCCAGTTCTCGCTCCCGCCCCGCTCCGCCAGCGCACACACCTGCCCGCCCCCCAG
>WEKY01021050.1:73539-106982 GCA_013390045.1 Picathartes gymnocephalus | reverse complement strand
CTGGGCAGAAAACCCAGCGGCGGGTCCTCCGGCAGTAGTCCCTCTCTAGTGCTTCTTTCGCCGGATCTTGTGGGCAGAGGAGGACCTCGGGCCAAGCTCAGGGTCTCCTTTTTATGCGGTTTTTGGAGGGTCTCGATTTGGTTCGTTTTGGATCCTTTAGTTGTTGCCCCCAGGCAACTTTTTAAAACATGTTGAGACGTGTTCTCTCTTCCCTTAAGCTTCACGTGGTGAGTCTATATTTTATTTTCTTTTTACAAATGTCTTTTTAGGCTTTTCGGTTTTTACAATTAACGGCAATGTATCAACTACAATTTTCTAGCAGTTATAATGTTTAGCCTATTTGGTAACTTGTTACAATTTAATTAATTTTTAGTGATTGTTGAACCATGTAACTCATTTCTCACAATGTGTATAAATGTCTAAAAGGGGGGACAGGGTGTGCCAAAGAGATGGAGCCGGGCTCCTCTCGGTGCTACGAAGCACTAGGATGCAAAGCAGTGGGCAGAAACTGATGCACAGGAAGTTCCACCTGAACATGAGGAAGAACTTTACTGTGTGCATGACCATGCACTGGAACAGAGACTCTACAACCTCTCTGGACAGAACACTGTCCAGAGAGGTTGTAGAGTCTCCCTTGCTGGAGATCTTCAGGAATTGTCTGGATGCTATCCTATGCCATGAGCTCTAAGATAGCCCTGCTTGAGCAGGAGGTTGGACCAGATGACCAACTGTGGTCCATTCCAACCGTACCTGTTCTGTGAGTGTGATTCTGTGACAGAGCACTCCACTGCAGGTGTCATGTTCAGAGCCAGAGCAAGGGCTGAGTTTGCTTGACACTCTCCAAGTCAAGTCCCTGGCTTCCAGCCTTCATGGCCTGGCCAGGTATATTTGCAGTGGAAATCTTCACATTTTAGGGGGCTCCCTCGGGCTGGCTTTATTTGGGCTATGTTGATTTGGCATGGCCCAATTTTTGGTAACAGGGGAGGGCCACAGAAGTGGCTTCTGTGAGAAGCTGCTAGAAGCTTCCACCATGTCCAACAGAGCCAATCTCTGATGACTCTGAAGACGGACATGCTGCTGGCCCAAATAAAGAGGGTGGTAATGCCTCTGTGATGACGTATTTAAGAAGAAAATCTAAACGGAAGGGCAGGGGCGTTGGCTTCTCCTTTCTGGCACCCTGCATGAGGAGAGGTGTTAAGTAGCACCAGCGCTGTGGCAGCCACCACTGCCTGCTCAGTGGTGGCAGGGCTGCCTGACCAGCAGCAGAAACATAGCGAGCGACTCCCCAGCACGGAACCTAGACGAGACTGACCTCTCGGCGCTACAAGATCCTGCAGGAATATTTGAATTAGTAGAACTTGTTGACAGCGGTACCTACAAGCAGCAAGTTTTCTTCCAGTCAGAGAAGAGGAGGAAGTGAGAACATATGAGGGAGAACAACATGGCAACACCAAAGTCAGTGGAAAAAGAAGGGGAGGAGGTGCTCCAGGTGCCGGAGCTGAGATTCCTCTGCAAGCCATGATGACGACTATGGTGAAGCAGCTGTCCCCCTGCAGCCCAGGAGGTCCTCGGGGGATGCAGAGATCCACTTGCAGCCTGTGAGAGAAGTGCTCACACCGGAGCAGGTGGATGCCGGAGAAAGCTTGGATCCGGTGAGAGACCCGAATGGAGAGAGGGAGCCCCTGCTTCCAGAGATAGAGAGAGAAAGCCCTCGCTTCCAAACTAGAGTAGCCTATCCTTAGAAGACTGCACTCCGTGGATGAGTGACTCACGCCACAAGTTTTGGGACGACTGTCCGCCTATGGGAGGGACTCAGAGCATAGCAGAGGATAGACTCCTCTGCCTGAGCAAACAGAAGATCTCACATGACAAACTGACCAAAACCCCCACGTCCTGTCTCCCTGTGCTGTTCGTGGGAAAGAGGGAGGGGCTGGGGGGAAAAAAAGGTGTTTTAAAGGCTTATTTTACTTCTCATTATCCTCCTCTGACTCTGTTAATAATAAATTTATTTTATACCTTTGAATTTGAACCAGTTTTGCCCTTAGAGTGTTTTCTCCCAGTCCTCATCTCAACTCATGAGCCCTTTGTTAATGTTTTTTCCTCTCCTCTGCCCAGCTGAGAGCAAGAGGTCAGCTAATGGCTTTCATGGGTGCCTGGCATTTGGCCAGTGTCAAACCACGACATGGGCCAACACACGTCATTCATTTACCACAATGAAGTTAAAGATATTGCTTTGCCCTTGTTAAAAAAATAAATAAATAAATAAACCTCCCAAGAAACAAGCAGTATCATTTTTTGTATGATAAGCTTCACTACTGCCTTGTGCTGGAATTTGAATATCCTCAGAAGTGTTCTTTACGGCAAGAGGATGCCTTCTGCCCTCCCTGAGGAAAAGCTAGCCAAACCTGAGCTCCTCCCACTACTGTGGGCTAAGCCATGAGAGGCAGGAACTAAAATGAAAGCCAGATAGTCATCTCCCTGTGCTCTCAGTGGAAATCATAGGGTGCATCTGCATTAACACTGTTTCAGATCAAGAATTCAGGGAGTTTCTGATTTCTTCTCACTTCTTGTTTGGTTCACACTGTGGAATGCGAGGACACAAATATCACACTGCAAGTCAAAGGGTCAATCTGTGCTGGACAGCAGCACTGGCAGATGCTGTTTTAGAAAGAACATACAAACCAGGGCCCTTTCACGCAAGGACACTGCCTTTTTCTGGCACTCCCCTGGCGGAGGAAGGAGACCTGGCCCTGCTCACCTCCCTAGGGTGAGTGGGGAGGACAAGCTACGCAAGCTCCCAGCTCTGCCAGGCTCCACTGCTGGCTCTCCCCACCAAGAAGCAGTAAGCAATCCCCATGCGACAACCCTAGTGTGCAGAAACGTGGCTCCTTTTAGATGCAGTAAGCTATGCGTAGAGTCCCAGAAATGCATCAGCTCTGCCCTGACTGCTAATGGATAAGCAGCCTCTCAACGGGACCAGAACAAGCTAAAGCTTCCAAAACCATCCATCGCTCTTGAAGTTTGCTCCCACTGCATCACGCCACCTGCTCAACTAGGCACAGCCAGGAATGCTCTGTACACTTGATTGAACAAGGAGTTGTGGAAAGCTGGATAATCTCTGGCAGTGTGCTGTGTAATCCTTGGGAGCTATTGATCATTTTTATCCAAGCAAACATCAGCATGAAGGCACATAGCATCTTTTAAAACACTCTGAAAATTATACGCAGGAGCTGTGCAAGAAGGCGTGCAAACTTACATTAATGACTGTTATGAAACTTTCAATTAAGGCTGTCAAAAAAAACCCCAACCCTTAATTATTGTTTTATTATATAGTGCGAGTTTTTAATTACATTTCCCACGCCACTTTCCCAGCGATATCTGGTACAAGACGAAAAGAATCTCCTAAGGAAAGCATTTGGTTTCTTCCCTGCTCCCGCACCAGCTTTCCCCGCGCACCGCACCTCGCTTGGACGTTTCTGAGGTAAAAACTCCGCAAGGAAAATGAGGAAACGCAGAGGGCTATGACTACGCGATGCCCTTCTGAGCACAGGGATATTTCCACAGCCTCCTTCAGGAGTTTTCGGCAGAGGGCAGGCAGAGAGCGGGTGCTCTCGTTTACCACGAGGGTCAGCTTCTCGGACGGGACTCTTTCCGGGATGCGGGATGCCCAGTGGGCACCGCGTCCGGAGCGCTGCGCCTACTCCATGTGAAAGGCTTCTGTGGCTCTCCGGCTGCACGCCCCGCTTTGCCCGCAGGAACGGGGAGCCCCGCTGTGAGGTGCCGGTGCCGGTGCCGGTGCCGGCTGGGCAGGCGGGACACCGGCTATGGATAGCCGGCAGCTTCCCCCGCCGCGGCCGGGCGGATGGAAGGCAGGCAGGCAGGCAGGAAGCCGGGCACTGCGCAGGTGCGGGCGGGAGGCGGCGGGAATGGCGTCCGTGGTGCTGAGCGAGGCCGAGAAGGTCTACATCGTCCACGGCGTCCAGGTACCGGGGGTGGGCGCCGGGCGGCAGGGAGCCAGTTAGGCTGCGGAGGTGGGAGGGAGGGAGCCTCCATCGTTGTGTCTGGGGACGAACCTCTGGAGTAGTAATCGTCAGAGCACGCCGAGCATCGGAGCGGGAAGCAGGCTGAGAGCAGGATTTGTTTTCACAGAATCAGAATAAGCTGAGTTGGAAGGAACCCACAAAGATCATCAAAGTCCAACTCCTAGCCCTGCACAGGGCACCCCAAGAGTCACACCGTGTGCTTGAGAGCATTGTCTAAATGTTTCTTGAGCTCTGCAAGGCTTGGTGCTGTGACCACTTCCTTGGGGAGCCTGTTCCAGTGCCCAGTCACTCTCTGGGTCAAAAACCCTTTCCTGATGTCCAACCTAAACCTCCCCCGACACAAGTTCAGGCCATTCCCTCGGGTCCTGTCACTGGTCACCACAGAGAAGAGATCAGTGCCTGCCCCTCCTCTTCCCCTCATGAGGGAGTGTCAGGCTGCAGTGAGGTCTGCCCTCAGTCTCTTCCAGGCTGAACAGACCAAGTGACCTCAGCAGATCCTCAAATGGTTTCCCCTCAAGGCCCTTCACCACCTTCATTGCCCTCCTTTGGATGCTCTCGAATAGCTTAATATCCTTCTTCTGTCCCTATTTGTTCCTCTTTCCTTGCTCTTCCCTGGCCCTTTCTGAAGTTATTGCCGTTGGATAGAGTTTTAGCTTGTAACTTAGCAAAGGAACATGAGTGGACCAAGGAGCAAGAGCGAAGGGTATCTGAGAAGGACCCCCAAAGATAAAAGAACTGTATTTTTACTGAGTTTTACTGAAAAACAGCCCGGTTTTATGGTAACAAGCTGTATAGTATCAGAGGATACATCATACCCGTTAGTGGAATACAAATGGATGAAAGCATTTGGAAGGCTGGTATATTATTTTTGTCTAATGGGGTCCTAATTTGTGATGTAAAAGTATGGAACTTGCCTATTCCAGGAAAGAGCTGGGTTGTCTTAGGTAAAGTATCATTTAAAGCCATGGCCTTTACCGTTTTGGAATCTGAAGCTTTCTTTTGGGAATTGGAGGGACTTTGTGCAATTCATCTCTGCCTGTAGATTGCTTGTTGCAAGCTCTACATAAATGAGATATAAATGAATAAGTATAGTTGGTTCTTTTGTAATCCATGATGAAACTACAAGCTGTTGCTTTTATATCCTTTTAACTGCTATGTTTAGTATAGGAAGAGGAAAGTTTAAAGTCACAGGGTTTTTGGTTTGCTGGTTTTTGGTTTTGTTTTGGGTTTTTTTGACTTTTCATTATTGATTCCCTTAAGTGCATTGTCTTGTCGTGCTTAGGAAGACCTTCGTGTAGATGGTCGAGGCTGTGAAGACTACAGATGTGCAGAAGTAGAAACAGATGTTGTATCAAACACAAGTGGATCTGCAAGAGTAAAGCTGGTAGGTAAATTTCTTAGGGATTGGGTACTTTGCTGATGAAATTGCTTGTTCATGTGACTAGTTAAGCTGATGCTATTTGTAGATCGGTTTGTGTGTGTAATAATGTGTATGTATAGTAGTAACAGAAACTATGGGATATGGAAATAATGACGGGATATATAATCAGTTCAGGCTGGCTTGAGGTGGATTTACTGTGAACTGCCTGGACAGCCTCCAGTCTGAACTAATCTAACATTTAATCTTGAAAACTGAAGTTGCTGTTGTGCCTAAGTCCTGGGCGGGGGGGAGGCAGGGGGGCAAAAATGTCTATTCCTTTAGAATGAAGCAAAACTACTTCTGATATGCGTTAACTGTGAAGAAGATAAATGTACAGTGCACCATTATGAAGGTTCTGCAGAAAGAGCTGTTCATAGAACCAAAATGACAGAAGTAGTGTTGGATATTAAGACTGTCTTTTTATCCTAGAGAAAAGTAATATGTATGTATTTGAAGAATCTACTTACACTTAATATTGTCCTTCTAAAGCCTTCTGTTCTTTTAAAAAATGTTGTTTTAGGTTCACTCTGTTAGAATGATCTAATAACTGAAAGGTAGAAATACCATAGACGTTTAAATTAAACAAGTTGTTCTGTAATTTTAATGCAGTTGTGTGATGTGTTTTTGTTTTAATAGGGAGAAACAGATATCTTAGTAGGCATAAAAGCTGAAATGGGGACACCGAAGTTGGATAAACCAGACGAAGGTTACCTGGAATTTTTTGTTGACTGGTTAGTATACTAGAAAAGAATGAAATAGATCTAATATTTGGAATAAATGACTAATCAGGTCTTGCAATTCTTCAGAAGTTTATGCCTTCATTCCACTAACCTCCTCTAGAGGTTTGAGTAATAGAAACAAGTTATTTTACCGTTTCAGTAGTAGTGAATGTTGAGAATTTTCTGCTGGTCCTGCAAACCCAAAAGAAGCAAATCTGCAGAAATTAAAGAATGAAAACAGGTTAAATGAAACAATCCCAAATTGCATAGCATCTCTACAGCTGGAAAAGAGTAATGGTTCAAGTACACACACCTGTAACTGGACTTCATGACAAAAATGTCAGCTGTTGTTTTTACCATGATAAAATAGAGAAAATCTCTTTCAAAAAAAGTAAGTTGGAAGAAAAGAATTGACCAATACAGACTGTACTTTAACTGTACTTAAAGGTTTGCTTACTTTGTCTGTGAAAGCAGTGGAAAAAGTTTGAAGTGTGTTTTGTGCAAAACTTTGTTTGTTTAAAAAAAGAAAAATCCCCAGAGTAAACTTCAGATGCAAAAACGAATTAGAAATTTTAGTTACATATCTATCAGTGAATCCATCTTTCATTAACTAAAAGGGTGTTTGTTTTGAATCAGATTTCTTGCATTTTGCTACAAATGGACTGTTGTTTATCCTTACAGTCTTCATAGTGTTTGAATTATGGAGGAAGCTAGAAGAAAACTGGGAACTCTTGTTTTCAGGTTGCTCTGAGATAGCACAGTGACATCTCAGTGTTAGTCTAGACTGTCTGCAGTCTGAGACTCAGTATCCATGTCTTGCAGCCTTCCCCAAAACTGTTCTTTATGATGTAAAGTGGTTTGGGGACCTCTCATAAAAGCCTTGGCGTTGTCAAGTTGGCTCTTTTGCATGTGACTTTTCTTTCATTTTTATTAAAAACAAGAAAATGTTGCTACTCTGACAGTAAACCAATATACCATTGTTAAAGATAAGGTATGAGAGCTACTAAGTGTGTATCTGAGGATCTGTCTGACCTGATTGTCTGTCTCTGCCTTAATATTGGTATGTCACATTATGCAGCCTTATCTACGACTGCCTCTGTACATCACTATGTTCTAGTTAACTATGGAAACTTATGCTTTAAAGGAAAGCACTCATCTGTGAATTAATAGTTTGTTTATGATTGCTGTTCAAAAAATATCAGGTGGGAAGATTATCTTGAATGTGGCCCTGCTGTTAAAACTCATGTATGACGTGTCTTAAATGATACATATTTATTGTTTTGGGGTTTTTCTCTGGTTGTTTCCATATGAAGAAAGTCCACTGACAACAGGGACATTTCCTTCCTAAAAAAAATGGTCTGTGGACATGTAGCAATTCTGTGACATTTTCTGCATATGTAAATAGATAATAGAAAAACTTCAAGTCATTAGATTAGTGTTAGGTTGTATTTTCTGTTAATCTCTGATTCATGAGATGGGAGGGAGATGTGCATCAATATTGTGGGAGATGGATCTTGTCAGTTCAGGAAATAGGTAATCTTTAATTTCTCTGACAACAGGAGCCAAAGGCCTGAACTTTAGAGAAGTTTAGTCACTTGTCCTGTGCTTGTGGCACGGGGAAAGGTGTCCTTTAGCCTCCAGAACGATGCAAAAGACAAAAAGTGAAGTAGAGGCAGCTTGGTCTCTGTCAAGGGGAATGAGCTGCTGTCGGTACCCTGATGCTTTTCCAGACTGCCACTGGGTGGTAGTAACTGAGCATAGTTTGATACCCTGCACCTCTTGGTGAAGGTCCTGAGTGTTCTACTTGGCTTTTGTATTGTTGAAGCTAATAATAAAAACTCAGACTGCAGTGATTACTATCTTAAAACACTTATTTTCTGAAACGTTCTTGGTTTCTTGTACTGATGAAAATATTCATTTTCTGGATCATATGTATAATTCTCTGCTCCAGACTTCTGTTTCTCGTTATTCTGCTCTGAGTCCTTTACCTGAAATCTGAGGAGCACACTTAGTCTCATTTTGAGACAGACTTTAATGGGAGTCTCTGGAAGGGATGATTTTTGGGGCACTGATTTGTGATCCTAGAAATTAATTATAAAACAAGTCTACGTCTTGTGTGGTATTCTTACTGTCATCACTGGAGAAGACATGGCCCTTGACATTCATCCTGGCCCTTGATGTTGAAAGAGTGCTGTGTCTGCTTTTCTCACATTTGAGTTTTGTGGCTGATCTGATTTATCATTTTCAAACTGTAAGAAATAGAAACAAGAGGAAAAGAAGACATCCAAATTCCTTGAATGCATCAGATTTTGCTTGTGGAATTAGGGAAGCAAGGAATATATTTTTCCAGGTCTGACCTTCTGTGGATTACAATATATTAATGGCCTGAGCAATAGGTGGGAAATGTTTAACTGTTAACGAAAAGATTTTGACTGGTAACAGGAAGAGTTTTGAAATTCAGTAGAGATCTGTGGTAGAAGCATCATTATGCTTTAGGAGGAATCCTAGGTTGTTAGGCAGTGCGACACTGAAACGACTTTGATAGTCTTGAAAGTTATATGCTGATTGGGAGTAGAAATTCTGTACCACTACTAAGTACCTTCTGTGCTCCATAAGCCAAGGTTTTTTGGCATTTTCTCCTTCTAGTCTGTTAAGACAACCCCTTTCCAAGTTTTGCCCAGTGTAAGTTACTGCAATAGTCTGTAGGCATTAGGTGGCAGTATTTACCAAATAGTTACTATAATAATATCCTGCTAACCTTACTTCTTTATTTCACTTTGATTGCAAGGAAATAAAATGTTAAAATAATAATGGAATTAAGGTGCAGTGAAATGTACAGTTATATTCCAACTGAGGCTTAGGTTCTTCCTACTCACTGTCAAAGAAAGTGTCCACTTGTAATCAAAAAACACAGTATTTGATAAAACTTTGTGTTTAGAAATAATAATGAGGCATAGATTGAAGTTTGCATAATTCTTTCAATTTTCGATAGAGATCATAATGCTTGCATAACTATGGGTTAAGCAGAATGGCTTAAACAGAATGATCTTGTTAACTTGCGTAAAAGCTGCTTCCGTGGATAAGTGCTTGTTCAATACAACCTGAAGACCTGACTCAGGTCTGAGTTATACCTAGATAAGATCCTATCTCATAAAATTGGTGTCTAATAACACTGAATAATATTGTGTGTCACACTTGCAGTGCTTATTCACATGGCAAATATAGTTTAGAAGTGTAGATCAGTGCTTAATTGGCAGTAATATTTCTTTGTATTTTTAAGCATGCGTAGTGCTGTCTCTTTATAGTAGCAGCAAATACCTTCTATAAAATCCAGTAGTTCTTCCTGGCATTCTGAGTTTTCATCAACTCTGCAAAACAAGTTGGGAGAATTACTGTGAGGTAAGGATAACAGTAGGTATGTAAGCTTGTAGTTTCTGCAGTATTGTAGGTACAGCGCACCTGATGGTTTAAATCATGCCTTGGTAATGTGAATCTTTAGGTTTTTGTTTTGTTTTTTTTTTTTTTAAGGTAAAGGGATTATATTCCAAGACTTAAGTTTTCTGCTGTATTTTTGTATTCCTGGAGTGCTAAGTTTTTGTATCATCACATAGATACAGAACATACATGAGAAATTGACCCTGTGAGGTGCCCTGCCAGGAAAATACCGGACTTTGCCATTGCAAGTTTCAACCAGACCAAAACTACTTCTGTGGAACCACTTCCTTTGATATATTCTGCAATGGGAAATTAATTTGGTGGAGGTCTGACTGGGTTATTTTAAAACAAGATTTGCAATGCTGCTACAGGTCCATTGTTTGAGAATATTCTTGCCCTCTCTATAAACCAGAGGTTGGGTTTGGCATCTTTGTTCATTATTTTGCCACATATGCATCTCTGCACATTTCTGCTCTGTTTTATTGTTCTTTGGAGACAAGACATTTTTTATTTGGTTTGGGGTTTTTTAATTTGGTTAGTTTGATTTGGCTTTTGTTTGTTTGAGGTTGTTTGTTTGTTTGTTTGGTTGGTTTTTGGGGGTTTTTTGGTGGGGTTTTTTGTTTGGTTTTTTGTTTGTTTTTTTGGGGGGTTTTTTTGAGGTTTTTTTGGTTTGTTTTTTGTTTGGTTTTTGGGTTTTGTTTGTTTGTTTGTTGGTGGGGGTTTTTTGGTTTTTGGGGGGGTTGTTGTTGTTTTTTGTTTTTTGTTTTTTTGTTTTTTGTTTTTTGTTTTTTGTTTTGTTTTGTTGGTTTTTTTGTAGGCCTGGTTTCTTCTGTTGTTAGAAGTTTTTTCTTCGCTGTGTACCAGGCCCCAGCACCCAAGTACTTTCTTGCAGGACTGCTCATAAATAAGGTTTATTATGTTGGAATCAGGGAAGTAAAGACCACACACTGTGTTAGATCCCTTCAGGAAAATACGTTGTTTAGTTGTTGTTCTCCATAAGCTGCAGAGGGTAATGACCTGCTTTCTTTAAGGGGCTTGATAGCAGATAATACACTCAGTAAAGAAATTACCCATTAAGGTGAGGCAGTCATGTTACTTACAAGAAATTAGTATTCTATTTGTCATATCATCATATCTTTCTCTTCTGAGCCACTCTCTTAATAATTTAACATTCACATCTTACTAGGCTATCCTGTTAGCTGTTGTGAACTCAGTAGAGATGTCTCACTTGTTTTTTTAAAGAGTTGAGGTGATAGAAGGTGGAAGTGCTTAAGAAATCATCTCTGAGAGAATTCACCAAATTTTACTTTAATTATAACTTGGGAACTGAAGATAGGAGTGGGATTTAGTTAGTATTTATAACAAAATGTCAGTATATTATCTGCACCAAAACCTTCTCTTATGCAAAATGGAAATAATTCCTTTTCAGATAGGGTGCTTATCCTTGTACAAATAAATCCTTAGATACTTTTAATGCTTTGTATTTAAGAAATGTTCTTTGGGTATTTGCTGCTTCAGAAGTGAAAGCATTCTTTTCTTTCTTTCTTTATCTAGTTCTTCAAATTCTCCTGAGTTGGAAGGCCGGGGAGGAGAAGAACTTGGCACAGATATAGCAAATACGCTGTACAGAGTATTCAGCTGTGAGAACAGTGTAGACTTGAAATCCCTTTGTATCAATCCCAAAGAGCACTGCTGGGTTCTCTATGTGGATGTCTTGGTAAGTACAGAAATGAAAACTAAGATTCAACAAAATTTTTCTAAGGCAGAGACTGATTTAGCATAACCTTGAGGATTTTCTTATTAAAAAAAAGGCTTCTCATAATGTGATATAATGTGTCTCAGATAAAAATCTGTGATCTTATACTGACAAGGGAATTCCCACTAAAGAAGGGTAAACTTCTCTTCCAAGCTAGATGTAACCACAAATATATTGTTCTTGTGAATGTATGTTAGCCCTAACAGAACTGTCCATCCTGTCTGCTTCTTTGCACTCTAATCACTACTAATTCAGTAAAGTAAAATAGGAACTTTTCTGGCAAAAGCTAGGTTTAGCCTAGGTGCTTTTTGATGACAATTGTATGCATATATTGAACATAGAAGATAAACTGAGTGTTTGTTCCCATGACGATAATGGAAACTGAATTTTGTGTGTACAAATTTAATGCATGCAGCAGCTCAATTTCCAAAATACACTGCATTTAAAGCACTCCATCATGGGAATTTTAATAGAAGTCTGCAAGTCAGACTCTCCTGAACATTATTTCCAGTTCTTATTGGTCCAAAATTGAGTTTCTGATTGTCAAATTTGGAAATTAAAATATGTTAAGGGATCTTACAGCAATCCATTAGTGTCTGTGAAATAATGTGCAAAATGTTAAGCTGTACGGCCAGAAAATTAAATACAGGGTTTTGTTGAATAAAACAGGAACATTTAGACTAAGACCTAAATAAATCTGCAAACACTTTCACTAGGTGTTTAAAAAGCAGTAGCATTAGTTGTAGTAGATATGGTACATGGCACGACAGTCCAGCTACAGAATGATGGAATATGTACCTCTCTTGAGTGCTTTAACAGCCCAAGTTGCTGGCTCATTGCAGCTTGGCATGGTTTAATGCAGAATGAAGTGTTAGTTCTGAGAAATCACGCTGGGGCCTTTAGTTACTAGGTAATTACAAGCAGAGGTACAGAATATTAAATGCTGTGCTTATTTAAGCAACATGCAGCTTAACATTGCATAGGCACTGCATGAACAAAGACTTTCACAAAGCTGTCTGCTTCTGTGTGTGTTTGTGTGTGTGTGTGTGTGTCTATATATATATATATATATATATAGACACACACACTGTTCTGTATAGCTTTTATTTGAGATATAGCTGGTCATTATCTGATTCTTCCTGGACAGATTTGTTGATTGTCCACAACTACAGAGAAAAACAGCCTCGGTGTTTTCATGCTACTAGTTATATCATAATTATGAACATCAGGGCCTGTGTTATGTGAGGATTTTACATTTAGTTCTTTTTACAGTGCCAATAAAGAATCTGTTGCATGTTCATAATTACGACTCTAAACTTGATGAGTCTTTTTAATGTTATATTCTGCAGGGATTTTGTGTGTGAGCCATCAAAGAGCTGTTGGTACTGTTAGAAGAAACCATTAACATTTCTCTCTTACTCTGTTCCACCCCCACCTTTTTTTTTCCACCTCAGGCTTCTGTATTTTCACTTTTTTGATGTATTTGTAATATTTCCTTTTCTAAACAGTAGACATGTATATTATATGTGATAGTGTATACTTAATATAGGTGCTTGACACTTACAGATTTTCCTGAAGCTGCTGTAGAATTCTACTTTTAATAGGATATGGTGGAAGGATGACTCTTGGGTTAATATGAGGAGCAACTCATATTATTCGTCGTTCGAGGGAGACAGATTCTGAGTATAAAAACAACACTCATAGAGAGTCCTTTGGGTGATGCTTTCCTTCAGAATTTCTGGGAATTGTTTACATTGGTGTTTGTGTTGCATAGTAAATTGGAGGGAAAATAAAACTTAAATCTCTCATAAGGCTGAAAATACTGGTACCTTGCGGTCAGGTGTGAAGGTGGTTTTCTGGAAGTCTGTCATTCCAAAGGACAAAGATCCAGAAAGAATGTTATGGGCCTGGAAATACTACATTGCTACGCAATTTAGCCACATGCACTTTTGTTGAAACATCTGTATTCAGCTCCTGTGTGTGTAAACAAAGTTTGGCACGTGCAACCTCCAAAGAGAAAATAGTGTGTTTTGCAGAGTCATGCAGCTTTATCGATTAAAAACATCTCTCAAATATTTTCTAGTGGTCAGTGTACTTGGGACATGCTATAATTGTGTACAGTTAGACTGGAAAAAATAACTTCACCCATGCACACCACACAGATGCAGACATGGACAAATTGAGATATATGTGTCAAAGGTCAAGAATATATGCATTGTCCTTTCAAAGTATATGCATTCTTTCTTAATAATGGAAGGCACTCTACTTCTAAATACTAGCTCATGAACATGGACTACCACAAGAGCCTGTTCTCACCCTCTCTGTGTTTCCCTCAATTTCTTTCCTTTTCTAAGCAAGCCATTGATGTCAGAAATAAGCTTTTAGGCATTTTTGAGTGGGTTTTGATATATATGTATAGCCTTCTCCCCATAATTTGCCCCAGTAGCCTGCTGGGCTGAGCAAGGAGAATTAAAGTATGCAATCTCTTATTCCCTACCCAGTCACAGTTGATTGTGTGTCAGGAGGACAGGGTGCGTTAGGTTCTCTTGAAATTTTTGCAGCTCACTACTGAGCACCTTTAAGGATTTCCTCATGTTTTCTATTTCCCCATCCCCATCCTCTGGCCCCAGGCTGATTAAAAAGAAGTTAGGAATCTCTGCTTTTGGAGGAAAAGCTGTCTGAGTAAGGTGAGGTCTACAGTGTGTTATCTTTTCTTTCCAATAGCTTCTTCACTTGCATATCAGTAAATTAAAAGCAGAGAAGACTCCTCTGCTTCCCGTAACTCAGTTGTGCAGACTTTCTTAGTCCTAAAAATAACTAAATAAGTGGGGGGGATGTCAGTACAAGCTGCTTAAGCTGAGAAGAGTGTTCATTTCTTTGTGGAGGAATTGTTGCACCATACTCTGTGCAGGCTGTGTTCCTTGCCTCTAGGAGCCATTGTAGTACAGATAAGGCTTTAGAACAGCAGCCTGAGCACAAGCCTAGCAACAGTGCAGGTACTTTCCATTATTGTGTTTTAATAAAAAAGGTATTGTGGGGCTTACTGTGTTATCGAGTAAAATCCAATAATGACTGAAAGGGGCAAGTTAACCTCTCTATATCCAGCAGCTGTTCACAAAGAAATAATCTGATCACCTTTGTATTTAGCTTTCTATCCCAACTTTTTGTCAATCTTTTTACACTATTCAGTCTGTCTTCATAAAAAGAAACTGTCTTTACAGAATATCTCGTTTATGATTTGCTCCCCATGCAGGAGTTTATCTCATTTTTAAATAGATTTTGAGGAACAATCAATGCAATCAGGATGGCAAAATGTGTTTTGCTCTCTACATACAGTAGATGGATGTCACAGAGAAGCATCCATATGTTCTTGCTGAAGTAGTTCCAAATGCCTGCTCTGTGTGTTTGTGTGTGTGTGTGTGTTCTCAGGAATTAGTACTGGCAGCTGAGAGCTGAGCTTGTCAGAGAATGACAGTGGCCTATGGACAGACACACCTCTGACTTGTCTGGCAGCCTGCAGAAGGTATTGGTGTTTTTGGGAGCCCTCCCTTTTTACCTTGTATGCAGTGCTGCTTCTCCCTTTGACTCTTGTTCTCCCAGTCTTCGTGGGAAGAAGCTGAGCTAGGTTCCCTCCACACACTTCACTTGTTGATAACACTAATTTGAAATAGACTTTGACATCAGGTTGTCCTTAGATCACTTTCAGCTGTGAGACAAACCTGATGATGACTCTTTCCCATAAAGAGAATAAATGATGTGCCTTCATAACTATACCTTATATATCCATACCGTGTTCTTGGTGACAGTGGGTGTTTCTTCTGTGAAGGCAATTCTCCCAGTTGGTTTTGTCCAGTTGATATTTTTAAAAAGGCTCCTCTTTGAAATAAAATATAGAAAATTGATTGGCTTAATTTAACACTAAGGAATTAATGTGATGAGTTTATAAAGAGTATTCTGGTCATAGTCTAGTTCAGAACCTTAGCACAAGATTAAGAACAGTGGTGGTTTCATTTCAGCTTCTCTTATTAAATTTTATCATTAATTTTATTATGAAATGCATTAACTCTTCTATTTTGCATGTATAATACAGTTAGTTGAAATCTTAATTTCCTATCTGTTTCTTTTCATAGATAGGCTTTAAAGACAACTTTGTTTTTTAAAAACCTGTTCTGGTAATTAATTTTCTTCCTTTTCAAATAGGTTTAAATAAAATAAAGGCTTCATTTAAAGGCACTAGCCTGATTTTCTTTTTTTAAAGAGATTCTTCTTTTCCTCCCCAGTTATTGGAATGTGGTGGGAACATCTTTGATGCAATCTCTATCGCAGTGAAGGCAGCTCTGTTTAACACAAGGTAAAGCACAGATCTCATTTTGTGTGGGTGGAAGTGGCATGGGAAGTGGAAGAGAAGTACTCTCCGTAAGCAAAGCATTTTTAATGCTTAACTATTTAAGTAGGAAGTACCCAAGGCAGCTTGCATTCAGAAACAAGGCAATCATTTGCATGCAAGTAGCGTGAACTGATGTTACTTTCATTCAGTTTCTAATGATCAAGTGTCATATTGCATGTTATGCACAGTCATGCTCACAATATAACTTTTGTTGTAGCCAAATCCAGAAAGAATAGTGTTGACAATACAGTTTTGTTGCAAGTAGTTGGAGGCCTTGGTGTTGATGCCTTGTGGGTTTGAAATAAGAAGTATCTACTGATATGTGGTGCTCCTGAATAAGAAGCCGTCTGTCAGTGTGACTACTGATTTGTAATTAGCCCTGATTTTACACTTTGGATTTCATTCTCATTAACTGTCTGCCTAGATTTCTTTTTAAAATCAAGAGGAAAAAAGTGGTAGTGAGAGATTGTGGGGAGGGGGAAACGATGTGTCTTTAGAAGAACTTTGCCCTATGCATTTTAGTTCAAAGAATGGAAAAATAAAATCTGGTAGAATGAATGATGCATGTCTTCTGTGTGTGTTTTTAATAAGATTCACTACTATTTTTTCTATTGTTTTTATCTTCTTTATCCGTAGCTGAAAGGTAGTACAGAGTTTTGTAGCACCCTTGAGGAAAACAATCTAGTGAATAGCTTTGCTAAAAAACTTATATGGCAAAAATAGCTGGTAGAGGTGCAAAACCTAGACTCCTACAAGTATAAATGTTTTTAAAGTGGATCTCAAATTGTTCTTCAGCATTAAATTAGAGATCTGCTAAAGTCACTGGTGTAGTTCTGATTTATTTATCAGAGAATCAAGGCACAGTACTAGATCTGGAAAAGTACGTGCAAAAAGAAGAGGAAAATATG
The DNA here is from genome assembly GCA_013390045.1 of Picathartes gymnocephalus. NCBI lineage: Eukaryota > Metazoa > Chordata > Aves > Passeriformes > Picathartidae > Picathartes > Picathartes gymnocephalus. The sequence goes on along the minus strand of WEKY01021050.1, from coordinate 90,314 downwards.
CTTTTGAAGACAGGCAGTATGTCAGGTTATAAACACTTTAAAAGGGATAAGGAGAGAATCCATCGGAGACTAGAAGTTGTATGTGTTGCTGAGAAATTTCTCATGTTAATCAAGTTCCCAGCAGTAACTTTTAACGGTAGATTGTTTTTATAACATTAAGAAATACTTTTGGAAATGTAATGGCTCACAAAGGAGTTGGCAGTACACTAAAAAGAAGAAATGCCTGTGTTTCTGTGTGTGAGTTGCCAGGATGCAAAAGTCAGAGTTAAAACAGTTACTACCATGTGAGTTGTTTTGCAGATCCAAGGCTCATACTTTATTTATAAGATAACTAGGTCTTTTTTCTTACTTTAACCAGAATAAAGAGAGAAGATAATATAAAAAGGAATGAATTAAATAAGTGAATAAAAGAAAGTCTCTTGTTCTGGGAACATGGACAACATGATAGAGGGTGTAATTATTTAAATGTTTCCTATTAATTTTTATCCTTCTGACAACTGTGTCCTTTATATAACCTTTAAACTGCGGGCAAACATCGCGAGTCTTGTTGAAGTTGGGTATCATTTCAAACTGTGGTACAGTATGACACAGCCTGTTGACTTTTTATCATTGAAAACCCTATCTTACTGATTTGAGCAGGGAATGCTAGTACAGTTCATACAAGCTCAGAAAGTCAAGAGGTGAAATTCAAAGTGAAAACCTGTTGTCCTCATTCACTATTCTTCTCCCTTTCCCTTGGTAGCTACTGGGTTTTCTTGGATTGACACAAGGTTGTTTAAGAGTAGCTGCCTGTTCTCCATAAAATATTTTTCTCCAAACAAGACGTCAGTTTGAAGATTGCTTCAGATTAAGTGTTCTGAACTGCGTTCGACATGTGTCCCTCTTTGACTCTTACTTGCTTTTCCTACTTTGTTTACAACCAGGTTTTTTTTTCTAAGTGTTTTCAGATCTTTGCCAGCCTTGACTGCAGCCTTGGAACAAAGAGCAGGGAGCTCAAGCTGCTGTTGTTTGTTTGAAGCTACAAAATTTTAGCTATTCAGATAGGCATTTGAAAACTTCATCTTCAATTTAAAATCTTGCTCTAAGCATTTTTGTAATATCTGTGGACACGTTTTTCTTTAGAGCTAAGTAAATCCAACATCATGGCTTAAGGAATTTTGCGCAAGACTTACGGGATTTAAATCCTTTGAATGCCTGGCCTGACTTGTTTTCTCCCTTTCAGGCATGGAGCAATGACAATAGAACTGGTTTAGGGGGAACATTTACTCCTCACAGTTTTATATTGTTCATCGAGTTCTAAAAACTACAGTCAAGATCCTGTGCACAAGATAGCAGATACCAGCCTTTCTTCTTACCCATGTCTCCCAGATGTTTAAGGATGGCTTTATTAATGATGGAAGTAGATACTGCAAAATGTGCAGTTAGCTACTGTGTCAGGACATTAAACTTGGTCCTGTGGAATGTGCCTACTTGCAACCGAGGCTGCAGAAAATAGGCAAGTTACAAAAATGACAAAGTTTATAACACAACAGCCTTGCAGATACCAAGGTTTTTGCTACACAGCATGGTAGAGGCAGAATTGATGCCTGCTTGCAAGGGTGGGACTGGTTTTGTGTTTGTGAAATCTGGATCTGCACACACAGAAAAGAGCACTGTTTATTACGTGACTGAGTCTTGCTGTACAGATCTCTGCCCTGATTAGTTGCAGGAATCAAAATAGAAAAATAGAAGTTGCAAACTAAACATGTACAGCTATTTCTTAAGATAAATCTTCACAAGCTGGGAGAGGAAATCTACAGTGTTCTGGAAAAGCTTTGTGCTAGATTCGCTTTGCATAGTTTTTGTGTCCATATACCCCCTTTTTATGCAACTGTGATGCTTGTGTCTGGTCTTTTTGCCTTTGCAGTAGTTCTAATTTACACCTCACTCATCTGTTCTTGGCCAAAAAAGCTCCTTGCAGGCATTTTTCAGATCTTAATTCTGGCAACTTTTTCTTGCAGACCAAACACTGCTCTGGTTTCAAAGCTATTTTAGGTTGGAGTTAAAAATTGCTTAATCTCACAGATTTTCTTAAAACCTTGCTTTGTTTTTTAAACACTGCTCTGGCACGTACACCTCTTGCTTGACTAGGCTGTTGTCCAATGTTGTCCATTCTCTTGTGTAGCTTGAGGGTTAGTCACCTTGTGACTTTATTCCCTCAGCTTCTAATGGAATATTTTAAACTTGAAAATAGGCTTCGATGCATTTCTAATGAGTTGGAAAACATTTGGAGTTTCATTTCAGGAAAAAGTGCACATCACAGTTGTTCTGCTTACTCAAAGTCTTAGTTTTGGCTTGGCTCAGGCCAGTGTGCTTGTAGGGAATTTGTTGTCACTGGAGCAGGGCTACCTGTTTTGAAGTACTTGCCACTAGGACTTTTAGCCACAAATAACTAAAATACTCTTCCAAGGATCAATAAAAATCACTTTCTGTTGATGGGAGGAAGTGTTCCTTAAATCAGTCCCTATCTCCTCCTCTTTTAAAAGAAGAGATTGGTTACAGAGGGCATAAAAGAATGTAACCTCCAGAGTCTAGTTATAGAACACAATGCTACTGTAAAAGCACTAACATAAAACCAGATTGTGGTTATTGAAGTTAGCTGTCTTGGGACATCTTGAAATACTTTGTTTTCAAGTGCAAATGTGTGAAAGAGAGAGTAGTGTGGGCAAGCTCTGTGTGTGTTTTATTGGCCAGTAATACCAAATCTCTCAGTCAGTACTCCATCCTAGCAGGCACCTGGATAAATGAGGGTGTATAAGATGCTGACATTCTTGGCAGCTTGAGATACCATCTTCTACTAAATTGTTTTAAATTACTTTATTCGTTATGCTAAGGAAACTGCCTTAAATCATCCCGTAAAACTTCCATTCAATGGCTATCACAAATACAGTGTATGTGCAGCTGATAAGGAGCCTGTCTAGCTCATTTGTAAGAGAGCTCATCATTCACAACTGAGAAGAAAGCATTTCTTGGATTTCTGCCTGGGTTTTCATCACTGCTTCCTTCTGATATGTTATATATCTCTTTATACCTGTCCAGTAGAGTATCTTGCCAATCTTCTCATCTTGCTGGAGAAAGGATTTTACTAATGCCATCTTTTCTCTTTACCCCAAATCTCTTTAGTTGGTGTTATTCTTTCCTGAACAGCTTTACTACTTTTATTTGCTACCGGTGTCACACCTTTGCCAAGCAATGCAACTGATGTAATGCTGACAACTTTACTGTTGTCTGCAAGGTTGGGAACCACAAAATAATTCAGTGTCAGTAATTTGTCTCCTGGACAACCAGGACATTCCTGTACATACAAAGAATTGTTCAGAACTGATTTTTGCAAGTTCCAAATTAATTTCTCCCAGTGTAATAGTGTAAAAATCAGCCCAAATTTTAACTGTTTGAATGATGTAAATATGATGATCTTGTCCTAAATATCTTCCCACTTACAATGTTTTCTTTGTAGTCTCAGGGAGTGAGTTGTTAATACTTTGATCACATTCTGTACTGTTCTTCTAAACATTTGGCCTCATTTAGAAGAACAGGCACTTCCTGGAGTTGTGACGGTATAACAGCTGTTTTTGTTATGTGTTCTGGCAATGACTGTGCACCTTTTGTTTCCACAGAATACCCAAAGTGCGTGTTCTGGAGGATGAAGAAGGCACCAAAGAGATTGAGCTGTCTGATGATCCTTATGATTGTATTCGACTTAATGTAGATGAGGTGCCCTGTATTGTCACACTAAGCAAAGTAAGCCTGACAAATTTCTGACTTTCTGCCTAAAGACTCCAGTTTCTTTTAATTTCACCTGCCATTTGTTTTTATTTTCCCTAGAGATAAAATTAGAGTTACAGAAATGGTCAGTATCCACTCTGTATATATTTATCTTTGGCCTCCTAATTAAGAACTTTTACTGAATAAGGGGGTTTTTTGCACCTCTGACTTGTAGTTTTTACTTGATGCATTCTTAAAATACATCTTCTTGCATGCAGCGGAGTTGTTTATTATTTTTTATCTGCTTCTTGCTTAACATCCAGAGCAGCAAATATGTCAGTATGTTAAAACAAGAGGTCAGTATGTTCAGGAGTGGAAATTCTGTGATCTGCCTGGAGTTACATGATGAGTGCATGTTGCTGAGGACAGAACTCCAGTTTCATGGGTGCAATACCATCCCTTTCCTTTCAAACAGATTTTTGTCTTTCATATGTAGCACACAGCTAACACAGTTGATTTTATGGGTGCTGAATTTTCCATTGCAAGTATTAGTGATTTGCTTAGGTACCTGAAAGTTTGCTTGGCATTTCTTTAAGCAAATTGCATAAATAGTAGAGGGACCATTGCTGAAATGAGGGCTCACCTGAGTCTTGGGATGTGTAATTTTCAGGTAGAGGGGAGCAAAGTCTGTACTTACAGTTGCAGGGAAAAGTGAATATGGAGTTTTATACAGATGAAAGGATGGTAGAGAGGAAAGTATAGTAGAGAGATTTCATAGAGATGAAAGGATGGTAGTATGAAATAGGGACATGCTTGCCTCACCTCTGTTGTTTATGTTTATGTTATGTAATTTGGGGTCAGAGGCTGTTTAAATCCTGTGCTATCAAGTCAGTCTCTGACTATTTCCAAAGGCCACATGATTTTAGGATGGGAGGCTGTAGATAAGTAACAAAGCCACCACTCACAGATTGATTTCTCGATGGGGGAACTTTGAGAACTGCAAACTAATGCATTATTTTGTCACTAACTTGCAGATTGGATATAGGCATGTGGTGGATGCTACCCTTCAGGAAGAAGCCTGTTCTTTGGCAAGCCTGCTTATTTCTGTGACCAGTAAAGGTGCCATCACTTCTATGAAAAAAGTGGGGAAAGGTAGCCTGGATCCTGAGAGTATTTTTGAAATGATGGAGGTAAGGAGTGTTGGGCAGTTGACTGTCTTGGATGATACTGGATGAACTGGAACTTGGGTGTATGGAAAGCTGCAGTAAGGGCTTTTAGAGCAGAGACCTTGGTGCTTTGATTCAGTGCACAAGGGACTTCGTGAAGGTCACAGGCAGTTTTTTTGAAACACATTCTGATGTGAATGGACACTGTCTAAAACTTTCAGACGCCTGAAATGTATGGTACTCACATTTGTTTCAGGCAAGTACTTCACAGCTGTAAGACAGTAAAGCTTAAGCTGATAAACTTTGAGAGTATTTTTAAAGAACATGTTCCCTCTTTTCTTGTTTATTTTAAAGACTGAAAGAGCAAAACTTCTAACATGGTAGCGTCCCTGTAAGAGTAGAGATGGTGTTTTGAATTGCTGGTGCATGGTGTTGTAGCACAACTCATTTGTTTTATGATAAGCTTACTGTTCTTATTTTGCTGTTGTTTTTCATTGCTTCTTTGTTGAGTTTACAATCTGTTTCTACTTCATGAGAATACTAGTATCGGGATATTGTCCACATCCATATAAGATCCATTTTAAACCCTTCTTCAGGCTCATCTTAAATCTGTTCTCCAGTGTAAATTCTCATGCCTGAGTTTGGCCTTGAGCATGAAACAGAACTGTCTCTGTCCAGAGACAGAAATGGGTTTTGAACTTGAAAGTAAGAATGGAAATTAGATACTTCAAGCTGGCTCTGTTTCCTAGAGACACAAGGCTGATTTCTGCATGACTCTAGTGAGGAATGCTAAAGTTGGAGCCAATTCTGACACCAGTTGGTCTCAAGTAGGAATTACAGCTGAGTATAAGGCACTTGACTGCGTCATGATGTCAATCCAGAGTGCTAATCCCAGTGGTACCAGTGGGCTTTTTATTTGTGTTCAGACATGCCCTTTATCCCCCTTACCTGGGTGGAGAGGTGTTATCTCTAATTCCTCTGCAGGAGTGAGAGATAAAGCTGATCACAAAAAAACCCAAGATGTTTTCTGTAAAATCAGAGATTACCTGTTTGGTTCTGCCTTAAACTCAACATACTGATTAGGAATTAGGATACCAAGAAAAACAAAAAGGCCTGGAAATGCCCAGTGGAGGAGCTGAGTAACCTATGTCTGACACCTCTACTCCCAAATGATTAGGCTGCAGATCAGAGGATATTCAGTTTTTCCTGACTGGTAGAGAACAGACATTCTAGGACATATCTCTTAGGAAGAGAGTTTCATGGGAAAATTTTGGGAAGCTGCTGGCATTAGGCTTTTTTTTTTTTTTTTCCTGAGTTTATGATCCAATCCACTAGAGAGGCAAGCAGGAATAAGTTGGCAACAGTGTTGGGTCAGTACCAAAGTTCTGCACAGTTCCCACTCACTATGACCTGGGGTGAGTGATGTTGTCCTACATTTGAGGAGAAGAAAGTCTATCAGCCCTCCTGACTCTGGACTGCTGCAGTGATCTTTGTCCCAGTGCAGAGCTGTAACAGTTCTTGTTCTTGTCCCCCTCTTAATTTAGCATGACTCACGGGGTCTACGACTGACAGCTATCCTGCTGCATCAAAGCTCTTCCCAAATTTCCTTTGGAACCATGGGCCATATTCTGGCACCTGGCTCTTCATTTAAAGATATAGCTTATTTTGAGGTTTGTGCATCCAGATTTTTGCATGGTTTCAGTAACTGTCACCAGGAGGTGAAACAGCGTTTTGTGTCAGCTGCATGGCTGGCCTAGGCTTTGCTGCATGGATCAGGCGCCAGTAAACTCATTTTAACATAATCTGCCTTTGGCTCTTTAGGGATGGGTGGGCTCTTCATCTCTGTTTGCAGTCAGTATTTCAGATCATTTAGAGAGACCCTGGGAAAGCTCCATTGGGCACCACTGCCTTAAGATCTTTATTTCACGATTGCCCAATGTTTCCCTGCCCTGTAGCTTCCAAAGTACAGTTGGGCATATGGGAAGGGTAGAGGTCAGTGCTGGAGCTAATCCTGGTGGGTTTTCACTGCTGGAGTTTATTCCTATAAAGAAAACGTCCTGTTAACTCCTTTAAGGTCCTTGGACAGGACAGAATTGCTCATCATATGAAGGATCTGCCCACAGTGATTTGGTGGTGCAGCCAGTGTGCATTTTCTGTGGCTTCTCTGGCCACGGGATGGGGTGTTCAGATGGTCTAAATTCACTCTGCTGATTCTGAGCACATTCAGAAGAGTCTACTGAACTTTCTATTAGTAGGCTGTTTTGCTGGTCAGGTGTCTCTTGTCCTCTGGCAGCTAAAATATTGCTTCATGCTCTGTATGCTGGCTAATTTGAACGTGTGCTTGTGCCTGGTGAGAGTTTAGTTTGTATTCCTAGGTGATCCAGTGGTATGCAGATCTGGTATTAATTATCATGGAATGCTTCTCTGATGAATGAGAGCACTGCCTTTGTGTGTACATTTTTCCAAAACTTAATCAAGTTAAAATGAAACTTTCACCACCATTATTTTTCTAAATTAAAAGCGTATTTTATGATACCAGCTGGTGTATATGAGTCATCAAAGGGAAAATATTTGTCAAAAGGAAGTGTTCCATAAGAGTTGTCTTCCTATAAATAAACATATGCCTTAGGTTTGTTTTGCTTTCTTTGCTTTGCAGACAGGACAAAGAGTAGGCAAGTCACTTCACATAGCCCTTCAGAAGATTTTGGATGAAGAAGAGAATTTGGGGACCTCACGACCAAAAGTTGGATTTCTAGGATGAGTTTTTATTAAATGTTCAAAACTGTTTTAATTGTTTGTGCAATCTTGTCACTTTGTATATAAAGAAAAGGTTATTTTTTTGTTGTTCCAGTAGAGTCATCCTCCTGGCTAAGAGGCTTTCAAAATGTTACTAAGTGTAACGAAAGCTACAGTTAAAGGCAAATAAGCAAATCTGTGGTGCTTTCTATATGGGTAACTGCTGGTACCTAGGAAGTGCACCAACAGTAGTTGATGCTGTTGCCTGGGAAGTGCTTGAGTCTGTTTTCCAGAGCAGCTGGTGTACTTTCCACTTAATTCTGTTTGCATGTGTTTCCCTTCTGCTGGTGAACCAGCTGCTGTGTTCTAGAATGCATATGGGGTTGTCTTCAGTGCAGCACAAATGAGAGCAGCACTAGGTGGAAAAGTTCCTTCAAATTACCTTACTTTTCCTTGAATAAAATGTGGTTAGATTTTACTATAAATACAACATGGTCCCAAGTTCCCAATTCATATTTTAAACCAAGATTTGTCTACAACTGCCTCACAAGGGGAAGCAGGGGGACAGGCACTGAACTAATCTTTTTGGTGACCAGTGACAGGACTCAAGGGAGCCGTGTGAAGCTGTGTCAGGGGAGGTTTTGGTTGGATATCAGGAAAAGGTTCCTCACCCAGAGAGTGGTTGGGCACTGGAGCAGGCTCCGCAGGGAAGTGGTCACAGCACCAAGCCTGGCAGAGTTCAGGAATTGTTTGGACAATACTCTCAGGCACATGGTGTGTCTCTTGGTGTCATGTACAGGGCCAGGAATTGGGCTTTGATGATCCCAGTGAGTTCCTTCCAACTCAGAATATGCTGATTCCCTTGCTCCCTAGGGCTCTACCTATCTTTTGCCAACAGGGGCAATACTAACCCAGCCAAAACATCTCACAGTGGCTAAGGAGAAGAGACATGAGCAAGGCAAATGGAAAACTAAGTTGATCTTTAACAGTTTGATAATTCAGCTGGAAAAGCATAGTGCCTGTCAGTAATGATCCTTCACAGGGAAAAGCAGAGGATGACAGATAAGACATGGATACAAGTTGCATCACCAGGTGTTGAAAGCAGTGGATTCCCTCCCTACATCAATTGGATGGCCCAGCAAAGAGTAAGAGCTGTTTGTTTGGCATGATAGGAAGAGACAACAGATGGAAAAAGAGGAAGAAGTTGATTTTTAAGAAATTGGTATTTCATCTGCAAGTGTTAAGGGGTGTTTTGAACAAACTCTATGGCAGAAGTTACTACAATAATCCAGGAGTTATTTAGCTCTTAATCGAGCAACATTTTCTGAATTTTCTTTTTCAATTTTATAATACCAGATTAAGAATATTCTCTTGACTGTAACATGTTTGGTGGGGAAAAGGGAAGGAAGGATTTTGCTGAAGGAGAGCTGTAGATACAGGACAGAACATATTACAGCTCAAACTAATAATCATGATCACATTAAAATATATGGAGTACTTAAAATCCCCAAATCTCTACAGTCCTTTTGCTACAGGTCATACACATAATTATTCAAGGTGACTGCAACAGTACTGTGTATTTCAGGTATGTGTAGCCACTGCCACAACAAGCAGTGTAGCAAGCAGGCAGGTTGTTAAAAAAAAAGTTGTCCCCCAAAATTTGCCCAAGGTTTGTATTTTGAAGGGTTGGGATTTTTTCAGTACCTTAAGTAATGGTTTAGGTAGGTTGTAATGGTGCTACACAGTAGCAGAGCCAAGAAGTGACAATGAGTACACATATTGCCTTTTATCACTTCAGCAGAGTTATTCTGTGTGAGGCAAACATTAACCTGACATCAGCTTTATAGTAGCTATGATCCACTCCTTGCCATGCAAATCTGTTTGTAAAAACATAGAAAGAAAGAAATCTGAAGGGAGAAAAAGCCTTTAAAGTACCATAAAGACTTAACACAGGCTTTTTTTTTGATCACATATTGTTTAATGTTTCAGAAAATGGTTAACATAAATAAAACTGCCAGTCTTCAACCCTAGCCTTTCTCTGAATAACTGCTGCCTGTTTTATTGCAAATTTGTGGTTGGAGACCAAAAGGCTGCTCTGAGTTACACTCGGGGTGAATTTTGTAACATGAATAGTGTATTTCTACACAGCTTTCCAGCTGAAAGATCTCCAAGCATTTTGCAAGTTACAGCACTTAAGATGCTTCTTGTCCCCTGTCCAGATCCTCTTAATTTTAGATATATTTTTATGAGAGCTGGAGGTGGTGGTGGGAAAAGCAACATCACTGTGTTTCAAGTGTGTGAACTGACACTTCTGTAGAGGGGAGTACATGTGCACTCCCTCCCCACTTCTTAGTAAGGATAGCAAATATTTAGCCCTCTGAGATGCAGGCTGTGTGCTCAAGAGAGAGACTTGGTGCCAAGCACTCCTCAGAGCAACACTGTAAATTAACATGGTGCCAGTGTCTGCAGTGGCTCCCCTATGTGTGTATGTCCTCCCCCAGGTCTTCTGTAGCTGGTATGCAGGCACAGAATGATTTGGGGGTCTCAAGGGGTCCTGTGCCTTCTGTGTCACTGCTTCCCATATGTTGGCATGGAAAAGCAGTGGTGTGGAGAGTGACCGCAGTTCAGATGGGGTCTGCTTCAACCCCTGAGATATAAATAATGAGCCCGGCCAAAAGTATTACAGAGCTGCTAGTTGGTCTCAGCTGCCCCTGGAGGTTTGCTGCTACCAGCTCATGTCCCAAATGGATAAACATAGCTCTGACAGGGGTAAAAGGTCCTACAGCTCTCCCAGTTGATACAGTATCTGCCAAGAAATCTGTGAGACTGTGGTTCTCAGGCATGCTAAGGGCTACTTTCTATTTTCTTAGCTCCCCTTAACCCCCTGCTTCTATTCCAAACAAAAATAGCAGAATTTTAATAGAGATTTCAACTGAGAATGCTCCTGTTCCCATCTGGGCTGGTGGAAAGTTCCATGTGTTGCTGTGTAGATACTGCCACGTTTTCATTGACTCGAGTCCAGTAGAACTAAGAGGAAACATCTGTGGAGTGGGATAGCTCTGTTTGTCCCAGAAATTAATTGTTTCTGCTGGGAGTGTGGAGAGGTTGAAAGCTGTGTACTAGAGATGAGGAGTCTAGCAACTCCTGCTAGGCTTTCTACTCATGTTGCCTAAAAAGCACACACCTGCGATTTACCTGTTTCACAGGGACAGCATTCCCCTCGAAGCAGAAGAGGGCTAGGCTGTAGGTCAGTGGACCTGGCAGATTTACCAAGCCCAGGAATTCCATCAGCCCACGTTTTGCAACTACAGTTCAACACTGCAATTGTGTAGTTTGTAGAGAAGAGGGGAGTTCATTCTGCCCTGTGGAGGCAGTGGGGAGGAGCGTGGCTGTGCCACCTGCAGTCAGGCTTTAAATGAAGTCTTCCTTCAGCACAGCCTGCTGTAAAGACAAATTGGTGTGAGCCAGAGCTTGCTCACTGCTCCTGTGAGACTGGAGTGTGCAAGTCTCTCTTCAAGGGATTTGGCACCTTGATTTGACAGAGACAATAGAGTGTTTCTGTATTTGCTTTGTAAACAGCAATTACCTGAGGTTTACCCACTTCTGCTAGGATTGCCTCCAGCTTTTCTTTTGAACTGCAGCAGATGCCACTGCCCTCCTCAGCAGCAGGATGTTCTCCAGCCCTGCTGTGGCACTGGTTTACTTCACCTGTGGTAAGTGGCCATTGGCACCCAGAGAGTGGAAGAACCAAAGCCGTGACTGGTGAGACCTCAGTGCTCCAGTCCTTACCCCAGGGCTTTTTCTCTCTGTTCCTTTAATACGCTGGAGCAAAATGCAAGAGCAGGTCTGCAACTGGTACTGAATCCTTTCAGCCATCAGCCTCTGTGTGATTTCTCACTGCTTCCCAACCTTTTGCAGTTTCCTAGTGCACTCCTGCCTGATTGCACTCCCTGCCCCTGCAAGGCAGCTTTTCCTTCTAAGGCAAAATGTGGCTGCTCCTGTTAGCTGTGCCTCACAGAGGCTTCTTTTCCTGTGTTGAAGTCCCAGACTTGCAGTGATAGTACTCAGCCACAGCAGGGCACTTTGGTATGGGTCTCCCCCCAGAGAAACTGCAGTGCCTTGGGTTTTCCTGGGATCTGCATTTCTAGCTATTTTCTTGGAGCTGCATTTCTAGCTATCCAGGAACAAAGATGTCTTTGCTGTTGCTGCAGAACATCACTAGAATCTCAAACATGCTGATAATGACTCCCTAGTGATGGTTTAAACCTCCATTTCATTGACTGGAACACTTTTAATAAAGCTGTGGTTATCTCTTGAGCTTTGTGAACATCTCTGTTGCTATCCTGATCTCAAGATTTGGGTAAGATCAGCAGCACAGGCATGGCAGAGTTTTCATGTCACACCATTTGTTGATGAGATTTTACTTCCTGTATTTGGACAGAGATCATCATAGTTGCTGGAGCCCCTTAGCTTTTACCTTCAGAGGGCTAAGAGGAATTCTCAGGCCCTTTCTGACTTCCTCCATCCAGCTGGCTGTGGCAGGGACCATAGCCAAGCCAGTGTGCTCAGGCACTGGAGGTGCTTGGAACCAGACCCTCCCTTCCAGAGGAGCTCTCTCACTGCCCCTTCTCTCTGTGTTTTGGCAAATAGTAAGTTTTGGGTATTTCCACAGCTGGAAACCTATGGGTTGAAAAGTCATGATTTAAGTCCTACCTCTCTTCCTTCTCTCCACCGAAAGACCAGTTTTAACCTAATGAAGCTTTTCAAGGCCATGGATTGCTTTCTTTCTGCTGTCTGATCATGCAAACTTTTCTCTAAATTCAAAAAATTAAGGAGTTCACAAAGCTGAAGTTGAAATTCTTATAATCCATAATTCAGCATCCACAGTGATACGAAAGCAGACCAATGCTGGAAGGTGAGAACGACATGAAATAAGAGCCTAAGCTGACAGAACTGCTATCTACTTGCCAGTCCAAAAATACTGGCATCAAGGTCAGTGGTGACCTCACTTGAACTGCTGCTGTGACAGGCAGTGGACCTAGACAGTTAGGGATTCCTCCAGAGTTTTGGTGTTAAATTTAGACACTTCACTACAGTTTTCCTTCAGCTGTTTGGACCTTGGGATCTGGGTGATGGGCAAACACAAAGCAGTGAAGACAGACAGATTCCCTCTAGCCTACAGGAGCTGCAGTCGCCAAACAAAAGGGAGGGTGAGTCCTTTGGTGCTGCTCCTCTGCAAACAGAAGGATTTTAAACAGCTGATACTACTTGAACTCCATAGTTCCACTTTTGCATCTGGTTTAAAGCCCAAGAATCTACTGTAGAATGGATTCTTCTGTCCTGTAGCCCTTAGTGTACGTGTGGTAGGGATGTGAGCTGTGCTTGCCATGGCATATGATGGGAAGGTTCCCTTCTTAGGCTCAGAGCCAGTTTCCTAAAGTTGATGATGGTGATAACATTTTGGCAAAATCCTTGATTTTCCCCATCATTGTCCTTATGAAAACCACCCTTTCCTGAACTATTATTGCATTTCTTCTCGATTGGTCTCCAAAACAATGATCCATAGATTTGGCTCTCCCTTTTAACCTGTTCTGATGTTTATGCTGGTGGAAATCAGGAATGATGCCAGCACTAGTTCAGGCAGCGGCTGATGAATATCAGAGATTTTCTTCTGCTAGCCCCACTTTCTCGCAGAATATTTTTTACTGTCCGCTGCTGTTTCTCTCCTGTTCCTCTTTGAGGTTACTGTGGTGCCCCTGACACACAGATCCTACCCCTGCAGAGTGGATGTCACAAAATCACAGAATATTCCAAGCTGGAAGGGACCCACAAGGATCATCAAGTCTAACTCCTAAGTGAATGGCCTGTACAGGGATTGAACTTACAACCCTGGCATTTTTGGCACCAGGCTCTAATGGACTGAGCTAATCTCAAGGGAGCAGAGGTGTGAATCCCAGTGTGCTACCCCAGCCATGGATCAGGTCCCCAAGCTGCAGGGCCCTGCACATAAAGGTGCTTTGGGTCTCCCCTTTGCTCTCCTGCTGTCAGTCCTGGCAGGGGAGGCAGGAGCCTTCCCAGAGGAGGTGGGGCCTCAGGCAAAAAGCTGGCATCATTCAGCACTGGGGTGGCCTGCCTTTGAACTGGTGACTTAGCCCTGAAAGGCCAGGTCTGGTAATTGCTGGTCTTGATATTAACTGTGTGAATAGTGTTATCCAGTCCACCCTTGCACTTTCCAGCCATTGTGCAGCGGCGCTGCCTCATTTCTTGGCTTGGCCGTACCTGCTCTTTTCATAGGAGCCAAAGCAAAATAGCCTCTGATCTCGCTGCCCATTCCCTTGCCTAGCTGGGCACGAAATCACAGGTCTGCGTTGCTGTCAGGAGCATCCAGCTTCCTTTTGTGGGCTTATTCCAACCACTGTTTTGCTAGCTGAAAGCCTTCCAAATTCAGCATCACAGCCTTCTTACTGGGTTTCCCAAAGCCACGTAAACTTTTCTGTCTGCTTCCCTGCAGCCTTGGAATGGTTTCCATAAGCATAGGTTCTTCTGCCCTCTTTTTTCCATCTCAAACCAGTTAGTTTGCAATTAATAGGAGCTGCTCTCTCTCTAACCAGGAGACAGGGCTTGAAACCAGGGAGTAAAGTGCCTTTACTGGGAAGTAAAATCCATAATTGCACAGATGTTAAAAATCATGGACAAAACCTTGGTTTCTTGGCATAATTTTAGTATTTTGCTGATGACTTCCAGTTCTATTAGTTCATCTAATAAAAAGGATTACCTCTACTCACTTCCCACATCTCTCTTACATAAGAAGCATGAATCATCGGGATCTCAAAAGCAAAGGACCATTGAGAGCCCCGTTATTTAACTGGAACCTCTGGCTTCAGCAGGAGCTTGGGCAGGGGATGGCTGTTCCCTGAGGCATCCGCATTCCGGATCCAATGCAGTAACACTTCAGCTTGCTCCCATCAGCTGTATTGGCAAGGGTTTAAGAGCTTTTGTCATGTCAAGGATTTTTATTTTCAGTCTACATTGGACAGAATTGGGGCAAAACCCACTGTGGATAGGTGTTACAGCTGGAGACAAGCATTTTGAGTCTACTTGTATTAATTTTTCTCATTTTTCAAGAAAAATTATGGTGGCATCCAGCACAGGACCTGCTGGCTGCAGCAGGGCGAGACCCCCTTGGCGCAGACCTGTTCTGCAGGGACTAATGGAAAGTCACCCTGCCCTTCTTGTTTCAGCTGGACAACACTCCAGTGGGTCCCAGCCACACGGGAAGTCTGAGGTTAGGGATTATTGTCAGACTCCACACCACAGCCATCGCTTTCATGGGCAGCAGCAAAGGGAGCATTTTGGTTTTTTCCCCAGCTTGGCAGCACATCAGTCAAAGCAAAGGCAAGTGAGCATATCTGGAGCCAAGGAAAACAGGGAGGTACCAAGTTACCTACCAAAAGTACTTTCGAGCGTCAAGGAAAGGAAACACGTACGTGTATGTACGTGTCTGGCATCTCTTGGGATCTATTCATCTCATTTTGGGATAGTCCAGGCAGAAGAACAGTAAATCCCCAAAATATGTATTTTCCAGTTTAAATTTGAGTGAGGGTTGGTACATGTGATAAAGGACAGTGAAAATCAAGCTTCTCTTCCTATGCCTGAAAAGCTTGGACCGCAAGAGAGCTCTCTGTTCAGGTAGGACATCAAGGCAGGATTTTCCTTACTCAGCAGAAGTGTGAGGCAGGGTAACACTGTGGTTGTCAAACTAACTCAATGGCACCTCTTTTTCCAGTCACATCCCTGTTTATCTCAGACCTTTTATGCTCCTACAACTCCAGAGGTTCATGTTGTGCTGGGTGGCATCTTGCCTTAAATTATCATAAAAGTTTTATGGTTAATGGCTGATGTCCAGAGCACTTTGTTCTCCAAAATGCCCATCCCTCCTCTCCTCCCTCTACATGGATTTCCTCCACTTGCTCAAACTGCTGCTGTTCCTCCTGTGGGAAGGACTTACCTGCTTGTTGCTGCAGCTACTGAACAGCCACACCACCCAAAAAACCAGGCAGTGGGCTTGGTTTAGGCTGCAGAGCTGCTCAGCACAAGCCCAGCTGGTCCGAGAAGTCAGGCTGGGAACCTGCAAAGGGGTTTCGGGGAGAATGACTTTTTGTGGAGCACGTGCCCTTGATCCCAAGTCCCCCTCGTACCATGGAGAAGCAATGAGAGCAGGACGACCTTACCAAAGCCGCAGTGGAACTGCTTTTTAGAGGGGTAAGAGCCACTGTACACTTCGAGCAAGGGGCCGGGGTGCTCAGTCCCGCCATGTGCTCCCTCCGGCTCTGTTGGTGCCGGCACATTCCTTACGGGCATCCCTGCTGAGGGGCGGGGACAGGTGGCCCCTCTCTGTCCCCTCAGCCACCCTAGCGCTGTTTCACACCTCACGTTGCTGTTGCCATCGGTGACACACGAGATAAAACTCGTGGCATTTTGCTAAAAGCCACAGGAAATCGTTCCAGCTATACTCCAAGCCTTTCCTTATGTTTAGCTTAGCAGATTGTCGGTACGTTCATTACCCTTTCTTTTTTTTTTTTTCCCCCCCTTTTTTTTTTTTTTTTTTTTTTTTTTTTTAAAAAAAAAACAGNTTTTTTTTTTTTTTATCTTTTTAACAAAAACAAGCAGCGTGTTAAGAACTGCAACCCCTCTGGGAGGTTTTCAGCCTTGGCTGGAGCCGCCGGAGCCCCCGCGGGGCCGGGAGGCTGCCGCTGGCCCGGGCTCAGCGGGAGGCTTTCTAGGGCAGCCATTCCCGACTCCAGCCGGTGTCCAGGCGGCTGTGTGAGGGCAGAGCCACTGCAGCTCCGCTCGGACCAGACGGCAGCGGCATGGCGCTCCGGGGAGCCTGCCTCCTCCTCCTCCTCCTCCTCTGCCTCCTCTCCCTCGCCCAGGTCTCCGGCCAGCAGAACGGCAAAGTCCGGCAAAAACCGGCGGCTTCCAAGAAAGGTAAGGGGCAGGGGCAGCTTCCCTGAAAGGAAGACTTGCAGGGCTTGGGGGGTTGCAATCAGCCCACTCGTTTGGGCATTTAACAATGCTTCGGTGAAACTTCATAAAAAGCATCTAAAAGCCTAATAAAGTGTTCCCCCC
>WEKY01021050.1:25849-73477 GCA_013390045.1 Picathartes gymnocephalus | reverse complement strand
GTTATGATTGTGTAGCTCTTCTGTAAAACAGTGAGGGTATTGAAATGGGTTTGGTGGGTTCCTACCTTGAAAAAATTTGCACCAGCTTGGTCTGAATTTCAGAGGGAACGCATTTTCCGTGTTTCCTCTAATAAACTCTCCCTTTCTGTAACCCCCCCACCCCTTCTCATTCATTTTCAGAAGCAAGTAACAATTTTGGAGATAAGAGCAGGCAGAAAATATCCAAGCCATTAAGCATCAACAGGGTTGTTCATTTAAAACCTCTGGCCTCGGGTGTATTTCACACCGGACACGAGTTCTGGCTACTCAGGCTTGCCAGACAGCAGTGCACACACAGAAGTGCCTGGGTTTTCTATTCCCTAGTGAGTTTGTTTCTCCTTTTCTCCTCCTGTCCCACCCTTTCTCCCTCTGACTCAATGCACATTAAGTACCGGAGAAGGCAGGTGAGGTGAGGAAGCAGCATGTGAGTGAGCCTGCCTGATGTGTCCAACCACAGTCGTGTGGGCTTGGACCACTTCTGGCAGGCGCTTTCCTGCTTGGAACGAAGCAGGGAGCAAGGAAGAGGCATCCCTGGAATTCACTTGGCCAGGCTGCTCTCTACACTCACCCAGTGGCTATTTTTGTCAGATTCCATCCTTGAGAAATTTTTGTCTTTTCTCCCATTAGATCTTTCTATGAATTCACAACACAGCTGGTTATTCCACATCTTACTCTGTAGGGCATGGAATAACAGAGGAAACAGTCTGTGACTGTTTTCTAGAGCAAAAAATACCCCTTGGGCTCACATAGGGCACATACATGCTGGAGGTACCAAGAGAGAGACATTTCTCAGAGAAATCCTATTTTTCTGTAGGTGTCATTGCAACTGCTGTTTGTAATTGATTAGTGACAAGAAAGTGGGAGAAAAATCACCTTTTTGACAGGAAAATTTGCCTCTGATTTAAAAACTTTTGTGGGGGGTGTCCTGAAAGCCATCTGGACCAGCTGGTGGCAGGTTTTACTCAGAATTTCTTTTCAAAGGAGAAGTCATATTTTCTGTGGAGAAAAGGGAAAAACCTGGCAACTTGACATTTTTTGTTTAGTCACATCCAGCCCCACAGAGGATCAGCTGCCCTGCCTTTACTGGAAAGTTCCAGTATTTCTTGGTTAATATTTTTCAGAGTTTTACCAATGTCACGGGGTGGGAAAAGAGGGAGAAAAGCGCTAAAAATCCCCTATGAAGCTCCTCTTTGCCTTCAGCCCCTCTCCACATCCAAGCCTGCCTGCCCAGCCACCACAGGGGCCAGGGCTCAGCCACATCTTCTCTGAACAATGGCAGGATGGCCACATCTTATCCTCATCCAGGCCTCCAGTACCCCCATCCTGGTTCCACCCCTGCACTTTGCCTGGGAGGGTCAGGCAGGGCAAAGCCACTGGAGGGTTGGGGTGTTTGGCTGGATTTTTTTTTTTTAATCTATGAAACCAAACCACAAATGTTAGGAAAGAAAGCACTGATTTAAACCAAGCTTTTTTGTGTTTCTTTTTCCTTTTCTTTTTTCTTTTTTCTTTTTTTTTTTTCTGTAATTGTTGCTTACATTTGGATCTGCTTCAGAATGAAAAATGATGCTGTTTCAATGTGAAAAAGTCAAACCACAGTATTTAGAAAATGCTGAGACAGCACATTCACTTTGCCTGCTGTTCTGTTTTTTCCCCCTGAAATTACTCCCCAGTTATTGTTCCAAATGCAGTAGCTCTCCCTGAGCCCCAATGTCTTGGGGTACAGATGGGATTTGCCCTTGTCTGGCAGCTCAGGAGGTCTCATCCAAAAGAATGCCCAGGGGAGGAAGGAATTGGCATCCCTGCCTGCACAGCGTTGAAGCCCCATGGCTTGAGGGTGCAGGCATCAGCCCTGGGGGGGCTCCCCTTGGTCACAGCCATGGTGAGGTGCTGGGATCACAGAAGGGAGCATCTTTACATAGCTCTCACATATATTTCTAAGATAACTTGAGACAGAAATCAGAGTCTGGATGCTTAATTCAGTGGACTAATTTGGGCTTCTCGCCTAATGCCACCTACTGCCCAAAATTTTGGTGTTCTCTTGTCTGGATGCTCTTCCCTGAAAATGCCTGTGAGCATTTACACTGCTATAAATCCAGTGTGGGTGTGTTCAGTCTCCTCCTTCAATCCAGGGACAGACTGTGATATGGGACCTGACTGTTCCACTTGGTACCTTCTGGGAAACGCCTGGTGTCTGAAGGAATACTGATGGCCAGAGAGCTCTGATGACAGACGTTGTGAACCAGAGCAATGCTCATTCCTCTGGGAGACAGAAAGCTGTTTGGATCTCCAGGCAAATCTAAGAAACCCATATATATAATCCAAATTTCATACAAGAATAGTTGAAACATTAAAATTAAGTACAAAGGGATTTGTTTGTTACTCGGCATATAATTAGAACCGGTGAGAGTTCCCATTTGCAGTTTCAAATACATTCCTGGCCAGGCATTCAAACCAACAGACTATTGCGATGCACATCCTTCTGTGAGTCTCCTTTTGATCTTGCCTCTGCCCACACTTAATCCTGCTGCTCACCGTCCTGCACAAGGACCCACTCCAGCTCCCACAGCATCATCAGCGTCCCGTATGCCAGCTTCCATCACAGAAAACCCAGACGGTAAACAGGCTTGGTCCCAGGCTTAAGGAGGTGAGCTTCAAGGAGACAAAAACCTGTGGCAGTAAAATAGACAACACAATGTGTGTTGGCGTAGCCATGGTCTTCACTTTATAGCTGAAGGGTCAGTCAGCCAGTCCTGGCTCTCTGTGGCAGTGTCCTGCCATGGGCTTTGGGTGTTATTTAAACCTTAGAACAAGGTTTAAATGCAAGACAGGCTTGCATGGAAAAAACACCCGCGATTAATTAGCCATTTCCCACAAAGTGTTTTCATCAAAGGCAGCAAAATAATATCTAGTGCCTCAGTGTTAAGTGAATCCATTAAAGTTAATTGAGCAATGAGTAAATCAGCTTAACGCCCTCCTCCTGATATGTCTGGCTTTTCATATTCATGGCACCATGTAATCTTGGGTTGGTGGTTTTGGTCCCCATCCAGGCTGCTTTCCTACTTGCCTGGCTTGGTGCCTCAGCCCCTTGGCCCTCAAGAAAGCCCTTCCTACTGCATTCGTGGGCAGACTGTCCCCTTTCCTTTCATCCCATGAGAACTACTAGATGCTTACCACATGAGAACTTCTGGATGCATACGAGTGCCTCAATATCTGATCATTGCTGCAGTGCAGCCAGGAGTGCATACAGAGAACATCATGTGTTAGGGTGTTCAAGGGAAGCCAGGAGAATGTGCTGAGAAGAGCGAGAGAGCATGTTTGTCATTAATCGGAAAAATTAAATCCTGTTCATCATTAACTTTAGGTTGCCTACAAAACACTCGTGTGTGTCAGGACTTCTGTTTGGGCAGGGCAGCATCAGGTGGTGTCCTCCTGCCTTTTGGGAGCTCAACCCCAATGCAGCACCGCCCCAGATGACTGCTCTGCACAGGGGTGCCAGAGACAAGAGTGCACCTTGCAATGTTCATGCATGTGACCTCCTCCCCAGCACTGCCGTGGCAACCCAAAGGGTGACCCCTGCAGCGGGAAGATGCATGGGGTGCACAGCCCCGAAACCTGAACGAGGAAAACAAGGTTGTTATTGATAGTGAAATCAGACTGGCAAGCAAACACTCACTGATGGATGTGCAAGGGGACACAGGTGCTGATTTTGTGGATTCCTTTTGTTTATCTTTCTCTGAGGGCAAGGAAACATGGAGTTTTGATGATAGCAACAGATTTGGTTGCCTCCCCTGGGATGCAACCAATATTAGTACTCTTTCTTTGATTTCTCCAACAGATGGTGTGAGCCTCAAAATGATTGAAGACCTGAAGGCCATGATTGACAACATCTCTCAGGAGGTTGCTCTACTGAAGGAAAAGCAAGCACTGCAAACAGGTAAAGGGCTTGCTGAAGACCACATGGCTTTTGCTTTGAGAGAGGAGGTGCTCATAAAGAGGATGCAATTGCTCCACATCTTGATGAGAGATGCCCAAGCACCTCACAGCAACAAACCCACTATGGGGAGAGGGTTTTGGGGGATCAAAGCAGAGTGTGGGTCTCTGCAATTCCTCCAGGCTGGTGAATCTTCTTGGGCAGTTAATGACAGGAGTTGTGCAGTGTGGGGTCCCCCTCTTTATGTGATTCCCATTTGTACAGCTATGGATATTCCTATGATCCTGAGGCAGATTTTCATTTTCCTTTATGAGGTGGAAGGATGGGATTTGGATTAGTGCGTGCTTTAACCAAATGCAGCTTACTCTCTTGTCTGAACCCCAGTGAAATGGCAACCTGGTCTCTTAAACATACCATGGTACTGCCCAGGGAGCTGCACTGCAGGTCAGTCCTGCTTCATTAAACATACACAGAGGACAGTCCCAAAATGTCCATCTTCCAGACATGTTCCATAGTTATTCTGTGCAAACTCCACCATCAGTAGGAGTAGGATTTGCAAAACATGAAGCAGAAATGAGATGAAAATGCAAATTAAGGAGAATTTTCTCCTTAAAAGAAAAAGAACACAAGCAAAATCAAGGCTTTAGTTCCAAGCTCACGTTCATTGAGAAGTAATTGGTTTGGATATTAATGTGTGGCTCTGATTAGGTATTGTTTGGCTACAGTAGCCTGCACTCTCAAGGTTTAATGCTTAAAGAAAAACAAAATAAATTGATATCCTTAACACTAAAATCACAGGCAAGTAGAAATTTCCTCTGAAGACCTCAAGCTATGCAAGCGCAATGCTGCTGATCAAAGCTTATTAAAAAATACTTTTTTTCATCTTGCATAATTAAGTTGATTTAATTGCCATGCAGGCTTTTTCCCAAAACACTCCAACACTCAGTAGTGCCCATGAGGAACCATATTTCCAAGAAATTCATCAGAGAAAGAGTAGCACTGGCTGGGGAAGAACAAGGCCAGGGAAAGGGGCGGGAGGACCATGCTGTGCCTCTGCTCCAGCAGCAACAGAGCCTAGAAGGGTGTTGGGGACACCCCAAAAATCCACTTTGCCCAATGGTTTGTGGCGGGGGAGGGCATGTCCCCATGACTCTGTCCTGTCCTGCATAGGAGGCACAAGGGCCCTTGGAGTCCCGTGCTGCCAAGGGTCACTGTGCAGCCCAAGAAATGAAGTTTATAGTTTGGCTGCTTGGTTTGCTGCTGCCTCCTCCTCCTGGGCACCATTTTTAAACCAAATTCTGTTTCTGTCTTTTTGTTCTGTTCACGTGGTAACCTCTCAGTGTGCCTGAAAGGCACCAAAATTCACCTAAAATGCTTTCTAGCATTTTCGGAGACCAAGACATACCACGAGGCCAGCGAAAACTGCATCTCTCAGGGCGGCACACTGAGCACGCCCCAGAACGGGGAGGAGAACGATGGCCTCTACGACTACATGCGCAAAAGCATCGGCTCGGAGGCCGAGATCTGGCTGGGCCTCAACGACATGGCCGCAGAGGGCAAGTGGGTCGACATGACAGGCAGCCCCATCCGCTACAAGAACTGGGAGACTGAAATCACCACCCAGCCCGACGGTGGCAAGCTGGAAAACTGCGCAGCTCTGTCGGCGACCGCCATCGGCAAGTGGTTCGACAAGAGATGCCGGGAGCAGCTGCCCTACGTCTGCCAGTTCATGATCGTGTAGCTTTGGGGCCTCTCCCCTGCCTGCCCCAGCCCGGATCTCTCCCTGGGCAGCAGGGTGATGAAGCTGTAGTTGTGTGTACACGCCCAGGTACATCCGCACACCCACGCGCACGTGTCCAGTAGAGTCACCCTTTGCAAAGGGAGTCGCCACGGCTCGCTGTTGGGTTGTAGAGCGCTAGAGCATTTCCTTCAGCCACATCCAGCCCTGTTTGTTGCTGCACTCCTCTTCCTTAGGCACGATTTATAGATATCTATTTTTTTACACATGGAATTTATTAGGACGACTCAGTTGTTCCAGAAAAGAACCAGTGCAGCAGTCCAGCCTGGCTTACAGCTGCCTCAGCTGCCCAGGGCTGTCACTCTGCAGTGTCCTTTCCCATTTTGCTGAGCTTTCTTGGGACACCAACATAGGCACTTTCTGCTTTCTTCTCTTGTTTTACTTCCCCATAAGCCCTGGCAGCAATCTGTGGGAGCTCCTTGTTCCTCACAGTGTCCCGATTCAGAGGATCAAGGTCCTATCTCAATGAGCAGAGGGAGCTGCTCCTGCTTTGCATTGAGAGATATAATTGGGCTTATTTGGCAGGGTAACAGCTGCTCAAGGAGTTGTCCAACTAGTCAAGTTACATGCATGAATGAACTAGCAAGTTACAGGCACGTTTGGTCCTTTTCTCACCAACCAGAAGTCAGTTTCACTAACTTCAGTGGGAGAGCAAGACCCACTGTCAGATCATTTGAAAAAAATCCCATCAGAAGCTTTGTTTGTGCTGCAGTATCAAGGGGGAAGTAGCAATGACTTGGAGCATAGTTAGTCAACAATATTATTATAAATAGAAGATGTATGTATTACATAAATAACATTAATGTAATACTGTTAGGGAATATGTTGCTATATAAAAACAACTATGTATTGTAAACAAGCCCCAGGACAACTCACTCCAGCAGCTTTAGGAATGACCTGACCTGTTTATATGATGGGAATCCAGATGAACTAGTCCAGTCTTTGCTGTCCCTCTGCAAACATAAATCTGCTGAGCACTGTTTGTGCCAATATAGTCATGCCCAGCTGAAGGTCTGAACTCAGTGATTTTTTTACTGAGAAAAGGTTTAAAGCAAAAAAAAAAAAAAAAAACAACAACAAAAAAAACCCAGCAATGGTGGGAAAGAAGTGCAGGTCACCCTGGCAGCTTAACAAAGCTTTGCTGGCTGTTGGCTAAAAGGTATCAGTGGTTCTTTGCACTCCAGTACTCCAGTACTTGGTAATAACCCCTCCAGTCTGGGTCACACACCCTGCACTTCCAGGTTGGAGGTGTCAAGACAGGATCCTGCCCATGGGAGAGGTATTCCAATTTGCTGCTTTGTTTAAAAGCAACGTTGTGGTAGGTCTTCCAAGACACCAGGTCTGAGCCAAGCTGGAAACACATGCATACACACAAATGCAGGGTGCACGTTTCTGAGGTTGTCACTATTGCCAAACTCTCTGCTGTTCAAATGACTATAAAATAAAAATATCTATATAGCTTGCTGAAGGAATGGAGTTGTGTCAATGTGATTGGAGTGCTTTATTCTCCTTGTCTTTCTCTTCAGAGCAGCTCCTGGGATCTGTCTGAAGGTTGGAGATAACAAAGGCAGAGGGGAAAAGCAGAAAGTGAGAGCCTCCCACCCTGTAATACACTTTATAGGATTCTCCCCCTCCTGCCCCCTTATCATCCCAGTCACATGCCATACACAGGATACAGGCAGGGAATCGTTTTATAGGAGAATAAGATTTCCTTCCTGCCCTCCCTTTGCTGCTGGGAAATTTCATTCTGAAATACAAGCTAACCCAGAAGGAAGGTCCTTCCCTCAGCCCTGTTTGGCAGCAGCAGTGGTGCCGGGGGAGGTGGCACCTCAGGTCCCAGCATGGAGCAAGTCCTTCCCAGGCTGCCTCCCACCTCCTCCGCAATGAGCAGAGCTGCAGTGACACCAAGAGTCCCTCTCCTTCACCCACTGAGGGGGTGATGACTTCTCCCTCCTCCTCCTCTCCAGCATCCCATGTAGGAGAGAAGGCCATCCTTGTAGAAGACAGTGCCTCACACCAGTCTGTGAAGTTTCAGCTGCTGCAGGACTGCATGTGAAATTAGGCCTCCTTTGCACAGCCCTACAGTGAGCTTTACTTTGGACCGTGCTCCTGACATTGTCCAAGACTGTTTGCTGTAGGTCATGGTTGCAGTCTACAAGCCAGTTTGTCTCAATATAAATTCTCTAGTTCCTTTGGCAGATGTTCCTTCCATGTTTTGAGATACACATGAAGGCAAAGCACCAATGCTGGAAGCATTGCTGGCTTTAATCCTGACTTGTCATAAACCACAAGGTCTTAAAACACAAATGTGTGGTCAGAGAAACAAACAGAGGGCTTTTATGGGAGCCCAGGAACAAAAGAGGAACAGTGTGAAAGCCATGAACCCTGGCAATGCTGAGCTTCAGGGAAGTTGTGGGTGCTGGAGCTGGACCATCTTTGTGTGGCGTGTGAATCTGAAAAACAGTCATGGAGATGGATGCCAAAGGATATTCCCAGAGAGGAGTCAATCTGTCAAATCTAAAAAATAACAAGTTGCTCTCAGCAGACGTCTTGCTCATAACTCTCTTCCTCTCTATTTTCACAAAGCTAAACTTCTGCCAGCACCATTCCTCATAGATGTTTTGCCCTTCTGAATCTGGGAGGAGCACAGGGAAGGGTGGCTTTGTCCCCGCTGTACTTGTTGGATCCTGGATGACAAAACTGACCTTGTAGTTTCAGTGCTACATTTATAAGTTTAATATTATTCTTACAATCTTCTTCTTACTGTACATTATGAACTACAAATTTTCTTTGAAAAGCCAAAGTCAAGGAACTTCTAGAAGATTCCTCATCCTTGCTTACCACAGCAATGTCGGTTTTTGTGTTCAACCCTGTGTTTTGTGGTCACGGGGAATGCCAGGATGGAGGGATTGAACAGGGGACAGCCACTGGCTGCCTCTGTAGGGAAACTGTCCTGAGCACATCTGCTGGGGGCCAGGACAAGCATCACTTTTTTGATCTTCCATTAAATCCTTTGGCACTCAAGCCAGAGTGGAACATCTGCTGTCCATGAAGTGTGGTCTCAACCAAAGGCCTGCAGACTAATGGAAAAAAACCTCAGCTTTTCTCTGAGGAAATGTGGAAGTGATCATGTCTGAACCGATGTATTGTGGTGCCTGCAATCCCCAATGAACCCCATGGTATTAAAAATAGAGGATGTTGTTTAAGACCTTGTGCCACTGATTACACTGCTCAGCTGCTTGTGCCTCTGTGACACAGAAGGGGAAAGATGAAGCATGAAATGTGCATTTATTTATATAAACAAAAGAATAAAAGTTACTGGGTGAGCCTACAGAAGGAGTTCCCCCAGCACTATGCCATCCACAGCTGACTTCAACAGAGCTGCGCTAACCCACCCCACTGATTGCCCCCACCCCAATTCACCCCGGTTCAGGACCTGGTCCAGATCTTTGCCTGAAGGTCCAGGAAAGGACCAGATGGTTCAGAGTGAAATGGTTAACCATAAAACAGCTAATACCTTTCCAAAGTCTCCCTCTGCACAAGGGCCGGAACAGCACAGTATTCACACACCTCAGCAGCTAGGTTGCCTTTGGCTTCAGTCAGTGAAAGTGCTGGGTAGGCAAAGGTGGGTAAGAATTTGGGAGTTGTAAGCCAAAAGCTTGTTTTGGGCCTTGAACACTTCTGTGGGACTTGGTGGTTGGTAGTCCTAACCAGAAACCCAACCCCACACCTCTGCTCCTCGTGCGTGTCCGCTCAGCCTGGGTGTTAGTCAGAGCAGAGGTTCTCTCCACACCAGGTGCACCCTCTCCCTGTCATCCTTTGCAAGGAACAGTCCCCCACCACCTCTGCTCCTGCCTGACACAGGGGAACACACTTCCCACCTCTGTGGCTGCAGAATGAGACTACTGGTAGAATGAACCTCAAAAGGGCAGGACCTCCTCTGCCCCTGAACCCCTGAATCTTGTGATTCCTATAGGGTTTACTGTTTGCTGCTGCTCCTGTGTAAGCACTGAACCCCACTGTCATACAATACAAAGCAAATAAATACAATACAATAAAAAGCAAAATGAAAGTTACATTTCTCCATCTCAGAAGCCACCATAGACAGGGAAGAAGCACAGACCTGTGAGACTCAGCAAGCGAGGCTAAGGCAAAACACCCTGGGATCATAAATATAAATCAGCTAGGGGGTCACTAAATTAATGAAGAGCATAAAAATAAACTCCTTGGGGATAGAAGATAGAGAGGATATCAGTCTATGGTGTACAAAACAAAACAAAACAAAACAGAAAGATGTTTTATTGTTTTTATATTGAGAAGCACCCAGAGGGAGTCCAAAGGTAACAGTTGGGGACTGTTCCAAATACAGCTGAAAACAAATCACAACCATTTTAGCCTCACACCTGGCAGCCTCTCCACTCTGTCCTTTGCTGTGCAGACAAGTCAGGGTCTGCATCACCTCCCTGTGAAGCCCCTGTCCTGCTGTGCTGGAGCCTGGGGCCATCCGTGCTGGCAGCAGCCCCAAGGCACCCCAGTGCCTGCAGCATTCCTCCAGGAAGGAAAGAGAAACCCAAGGTGCTGTGCTGCCAAGAGAAACCCAAGGTGCTGTGCTGCCAAGAGGTGAGGCCAGCTGCTGATCACAGAACAAGGCTGCCATCACCTCAGCCCTGTTAGGAAGCTGGCCCTGAGCCTGAGGCACAGAACACAACATCCAAGCTGCTTGCCAACCTGGCCATGGAGAACACAACTCAAGAAACTGTGTATAGAAAACACTGTTTGTAAAGCACTGAAGCTTGTAAAAGAAAATGAAGAAGGGGAAACAAAACCTAGAACCCCTACTGCTTTGCAGAAATGCCCCATGGACAGCTTGGTTTCCCACTGCAGGATCAGTAACTTGTATTTCTATCACACCCATTAACAAGGATCCCAAAAGTGAGGTCCCTGACATTCAGTAGTTTATGCTATTTCTATGTTTCTCAGGACCAGTGAGGCCACATCTAGAGTGCCAAGTCTAGTTTTGGGCTCCCCAGTATAGGAGGGACATAGACCTAGTGAAGTGAGTGCAGGGAAGTAGAAGGGATCTGGGGAGCTGTAGTGTGAGGAGAGAGCAAGAGCTGAGACTGACCATCCTGGAGAAAAGAAGGCTCAGGGGATCTTATCTTAAATGCCTGATGGGAGAGGGTAGTGAAGACAGAGCCATGGGCACAAACTGAAATATGAGAAATTCTGTTTAAAGAGAAGAGAACCCTTTTTCTCTGTGAGAGTAGTCAGACCCAGGTACAGGTTGCTGAGAGAGGCTGTGGAGCCTCTGCCCTAGGAGATATTCAAAACCTGACTGGACATGGCCCTGGCCAATGGGACCTTGCTCTGAGCAGGAAATGTAATCTGGCAATCTCCAGAGGTCCCTATCAACTTCTCTGCAAACACAGCCACTGGGCAAGGGCTCTTACTGACATAACTTATTCCTCTTCTACAGTCACAGGAGAAAAACAGGCATCTCAAGAGCAGATAGATGACCTCAGACACCTGATGGATGAGCTGTCATGTAAAAGCCTTCCTACAGAAAAAGATTAGCAAGAAAGCCAATAAAATAATCCCTTGTGGGATGTGATTTCTACACTCTAGTGCTGCCAGAGCTCTACATACTAACTAGGTCTTGCTGCTCTGACAAGTGTGATCAGAAGACAAGAGCTGAAACTTCATTTAGTTATTCAACCAAAAGGAAACTGGAAACAAGTTCCACCAAATCGCCAAATAGCAAATGAAATAATTTTTTTAATATTAAAAGTTGAATCCAAACACATAGTTCAGGAGTGCATAGATGAAGATGTGAATCAGCTCAACAGCAGTGACGGATTTGCTTTACTGTTAGCACAGGACAGTCCAAGGGCAGCTTGAATTTCATCTGAATTCATGTGCAATGTGGACATTGCTCTGTCACTGGGAAGGCTTTTATCCAAAGCCCCTGAGTCTCAAGCCATGCTGACATGGGGGATCCAAACCCCAGGAAATGGGCAGTGGCACAGGTCCCACCTGCCCGAGCACCAGCACAGAGGTGCTGCAACACACATTTATCAAGGTAGGCTCTCACACTTTGTTCTATAATACATCAGAAAGCCAAACCCACAAGTGACCTTAAACCTGTCAAATTTTAGGAAACACTCCGGGAACTGAACTGATTATAAACAGGATTAAATAATTGGTTCCATTGAAGAGTGAGGACTTGGAAGGAGCTGTGTGGGTGGGGTGCTGTGTACCTACAGCGAATGTCTGACAAGTTTTATACACAGCCTGGAAAGCAAACTTGCTTTCAAAAAATAAGAACAACAACAATTAGTGGGATTTGTTCCTAAATTAAAATGTATGCACCAAAAAAGAATGCAAACACAGCAAGTAGTTGTAGTGTATCACTGGAGAAAGGTAAAAAATCCTGAAAGCATTGTACCAGGGAAAAAAACACCTTATGGATAAAATATGGAAAGCTTGAAAACAGCCAGAAATCATCATTAGTGAGAATTTTGCCTTCTTTTAAACATTCATAGGAATTGTTTGCCAGCCTATATGAGTAGCCTGTTTTTAAGCCTGCTGAAATTACAGACTTTGATCAGGTGATAAATGTCCATTAAAAAAGGAGAGCAGACAGCCCTGAAGACCAAACTGTAGCGAGCAAAGCAAATATTCAGCCTTTGATTCATGTGCTAATGAGGGAGCTGGGATGACCCTGGAGGTCCCTAGAACATCCTGAGTTTCAGAAGCTGGCTGTATGAGGTGAGGCAGAGCTCAGTAGTAAGATACTGCCTTGTGGTCACCATCCTCTCACCTTCCCTGCAGGGCCAACGACACCATTCCTTTCCTGCTCTCCTTGCCCTTTCCCAATGCCCTGAACTCACACTCCCTGGGGATTAAAGTTGATAGCTCCAGAGACAGGGACTTGAAGCTGCACTAAATTTGTGTATGGAAAAAGAGGCCCTATGGCTGTAAAGCTCTGGACCTTAAAATCAGAAAAATAAAATATACCAGAATGAGGTGGAAACACTCCAAAAAGAAACATTCAGAAAAAATCTCTACTCTCAGAATAAGCACTGTTTCAGCTTAATGATTAAAATTCAAATTGATATCTGAGCCTTCAAGAGTGAAGGGATGCCTTATTCTCATCATCTTTTTCTCCTTCGAGGTGGCAGGAAGGGGAATGTCTCTCCTTTGTTATGCCCTCAGGGACAGAAAGACACCAAGTCATGACTATTGCATCACCTAAAGCACAGTGTGAATTGGTGATGTTTTTACTGCAGTCAGTGTTAGTGAAGCAAGTGCAGGTTTTGTAAAGCATCTTGGAAAAAGGTCACTGGTAGAGATATGATTCACTGCACCATTCATAGACCTGGGCTATTGTTCTGCACCCTTCCACCTAATTTGGTGTATAATTAGGTGTTACTTAGACAAGAGGTCATTCATGTCAAGAGAAGCAGTACTTTCCAGACTAATTTGAGTTTTCCCTACATATATGAATGCTTGCCCAAGTACCTCTCCAGCTACTTGAGATGTCAACTTCTTCAAGTACTGCCACTTCATTCAGTGCTGAAGCAGCTTTGTGGCTGTTCTGTGGCAAAACCTGGGGACCTTGCTGTAGCAAACTTCATACAGCAGCTCTGCTGTATTCCAGGCAGGTTCAGGTGAAGCTAGAGTAAGAAATAGACTGTAGACAGAGGTTTATAAGTATTTCACACCAACATTGAGAGAACATTCACCAAAAAAATCAGTTTCTGGAGTTCTATCTTGAACTTTGCTGATTGGGAGTGTGGGGAGAAAGGCAGATAAGACATGAAAATACAACAGTAGGAAAAGAAAGGACAGTGATGACAAAAATCCATCTTTCAGCGGTGTCTGTAGCACCTTCATTGATGCATGGTTCAGCCTCTGGAGCCTCAGCGATCTTAGGTCCAGAAGTGCCGCTTTCCCTGGGCACCGATTCGTTAAACATCGCCCACAAGCTGTACTGGGAAGCACCCTTAGAGAAATTCAACTCCTTTCAGCTGAAGCTGTATCTTATCCTTTAACTCAGATGGGTGACCATAAAAACCACTCAAACATGAGAGAGTTTGATCTGCAAAACTCATCAGCCAAATATATCAAATGTCAGAATACGTAAGTATAGAGTCAACTGCCCATTTTCCTAAGATGTTTGACTAGCAAGGAAGAATATAGTCTTCTGGGATATTAGACACATGCATGAACCCATATGCCTTGTTGGGCTGGTTTAAAATGCTTAGAAATTTGTTCTTCAATAACCCAAAGAAGAGAAATTAGAGAGGAAGATCTAACCGCCTTTTTTTTTTATTATTATTGCTCTGAATGATTAACCTATAAAATGTTCACCAAACAATCTTACTAGAATATTTTATTAGGCCTTTGGTTACCTTTTAGGGTTTGCCTCTTGTTAAATAAACTCTCATTAACTTAAGGAAACTATGAGAAAACCTATTAACAGTTTATAAGCTTTTGAATGGGTAAAACATTCAGATGTGAAAGGAATTAACAAGTATCTAAACAGGTTTGATTTGGCAGAAAGTAGAACAGTTTTAATTTACTATGCACATGTGAAGTCTAAAAAGATTTAAGCTGTTGAGCTACCATCTTACTAACATGATAATTCTTACACAAAAACATTTATCACTGCATTTTTCTTTAAAGCCCTCATTTCCAAGTATATCAGGAGCAGGGATGTCTTTCTGAGTAGCCTAACTGATATTTTCTGCCTTAGGAGAAGCTGCCAGTGGATGTCCAGGTCTCCAAAGTTGAAAGCTTCAGGCTGTCATGCCCCAAAGTGCACATGCAGAGTTTAGTGTGAGTAAAACTCTACTTAGCAGCTTAAACTGTAGAGCAGTAGGTTTTTTCCCCTTTTGTAGCTAACCCTGACCAAATAACGCATCTGTGTATTCGTTCCTGGGTTACTTTTTCCTGAAGCCAGCAATTAAATAAAAGTTGCATTCTGAGAGGAAAAACACAGCACTAGTTTGCTTCTCCTTTATTTAAAAAACCACACACCACCTTTTAAATAAAAAGCATTTGCGATGATGAATTTGAAGCAGATGCTAAAACAATTTGGCTTAAGAGTCTGCAGTTCCTACTCCTGAGACCAAGTGGTGAATCTCATTTAAGGACAGGTTCTTCTGTGCAGAAAACTAGATTTACACATGTAATTAACAGATGCTTTTCCACCATTAATCTCATGTATGAAGGGAAGCGCCCATATGGGCTCTATCTGCCAATTTTAGCCCTTAAGGTGAAGACCAATATGGGATATTTTTCCCATCATGGCAAGTGGCAAAGGTTATATCACCTTCAGGTAAAACCATTCCCAGGGTTCCTGAGGAAGAGAAACACCCAAGCCTGTCCCCATTTAATTTAAGGAGGTGAAAGGGAAGTGCCCCTCACCTCTCTCCATATTTACCCAAACCAACCCACTGAAGGATGCAGCCTACAAAAGAAATGGCAACCAACAAGAGCAACAAACAACTAAAATAAAAATAAAATTTTAAATAAATTAACAAAACAAATTTAATAAATTAAATATTAAGGGAAACTAAGTATTAAATACATGCAATTTTAAATGACAAAATAATTTAATTCTAAAAAATATTGAAAATTAATAAATTAAAAGGGGAGCACATACATTACATCAAATATTTACTAGTAATACTTTCTCAAATCATCTCCAATTAGAAAAAAATTAAAATAGTTCTGTTGCAAAGATGACAGGATACTGCCAAAACATTTTCTCTCATTTTCTTTTGAGAAAGCACTTTTCAGAAAGCGAGGTCATTTTTTCTAGCCTCAGGTCTAAAAAAAAGTGTTGTGTGCTGAGAGAGTGCTGCTCTGTCGAAGCATCTTTGACAGGATGCATCATGGCACTCTTTCTACAGCTGTGACTGCAGCAGTTGTGCCAGGATAAATAGTCACAAATGGAGCAAGGAACAAAGCAATTCCTTGGGCCTTTGAAGATTCATCTTGCCCAGAAGCCTAAAGCCTGGTTTGTGTGCAGCAGTGTAGCAATTTTTTATGACAAGAAATGGATACAAACCACAATGACCAGATTTTATGTGTTAAGTGTTGCTAATTGAAACAATTTGCCATGCTTCCTTTATGTCAAAGAAACTTCTGCCATGTTGTTTCAAAGACCTTGTAAAAGGACTGTTCCTTCCTCCAGGCTGCATCAGTTCTCTACACCACGATTCCTCTGTTTCAAAGACCACCAAGTTGGATATAAAAAGCCATTTATACTCAAGAATGTATCCTGCACTTCTTTTTTGGTTTTGTTTTTGTTTCCAGCTTCAAAGTTTTTGGGGAGGCAGATTTGCTCCCACCTTTGTGTATATCACAGCCTGCAGTTAGATGCTGGCTGGTGAAGATGTGCACATGGATGAGGGATATTTGGTGTTTTGCTCTCTCCTTGCTCCCCCCCAAAACATTCACAGACTTAAATGTATTCTCTGTCACACTCACAGGTAACCCCATGTAGTTTCTTCAGAGTAACATGATTCTTTTCCCTTCCTGTGGTCAAGGAGTCTCACTGTTAGTCTGGTGTCAACAACAAAAATTACTTTCTCATTTCCTCCTGGCGCTTTACAAATTTTGCTGAAATGCAACAAAACAGTAACTTAGCTGTCTGGAAGTTTAACTAGACTATTCAGGAACATGCTCAAAAATAAAGCAATTACTGAGTATTTTGATAGATCGAGATTGTCCAAACCCTACAAATTCAAGCCCAAGAAGCAAGAGGTATCTTTTCAGCTTTGCTGGTTTGGGCAAACAAAACCCTGAGCTTGTCTTTGCTCTTCAAAAGCAAATTACATTTGGGCCAGGAATTCTGCAACTGCTGTCCTCCTATGGACTCCTACCTGTCAATTAACAGCTAATTAAACTTAGAAATTTTCATTTTTAGATAAAGACCACTGCCAGGGAATTACTCCAGGATGGCACAATTGCAGTAAAAACACAAATGATAAGCATTTGCATCTACATTTGTATTAAGTGGCAGTTTTGGAGAAGGCCTAGGGACTGGACAATCCTTGCTGCATTTCCCATGCCTTCCAAGAGGAGATCTCATTAATTAAGCCTAGGATCCATCGCCAGCAGTTACTGGGATCCTCAGTAGTAAGGATTTCAAACATCATTTTCTATGTGCATTAAACTTGCCCCAAAATAAATAAATGACTAAATAATAATTAAAAAAAAAAAATTAAAAAAAAAAAAAGCAATCAGTATGTACTCATTCCATGAGCTTGTATTTAGAACAAAAAGGGCTTCACACACTTTCATAAGTGTCACTCCTGGGCTGAAGGACTGTGCTATTATCCCTGAAAAGAAATTAATTCTGAATTCAATTGTATGTGTCAGTTGGGCATGAATAAATTACAAACATCTCGACCCTAATGAGATGCTGCTGAACTGTTTATTTTTATGTGAAATCTACAAATATTTTACAACCTTTCCCAGTGATCTAAAGACATGTCTTTAAAAACAGTTATTAACAGCATATCACTGGCTATGCAAGAATAAGGACATGCATAGAGAGCAATTTATTATCCCAGGAAACCAGGTTCCCTAGAAATCCCTTTCTGTTGTCCAGGGTGATGGCATAGCTACCAACAGGCACATATCAATATACTTCAGAGTGAGTTCACACACACACACACAAAAAGGAGATACATTAGTTACTCCAGTTGGCAGTAGCATTATAATTTATTTATTTAAAAAAAAAAATTAAGTCACAACTTTCTCTCAATGTAAAGCAAACTGAAATCTGTGCCTGAACTCTTTCTTTAAACACATCAAATAAGGACAGTGAAAGTCAACCTTAGGCTGGAGACATCTGTAAACTAAGGTTTATATTGCCACATGAAAAGCTGAGTTAGAACATGTAAAAGTATCAGTCAACAAGAATCATATTCTCAAGGACCAAGGGGTTGTGAACAAAAGCCCAACCTCCATTATGTTTTCTTCAGTTGGTTAGAAGGAACATGAACTAAAAATTTCATCTAAGCAACTGCAGAAATTGAGCTAGAGGGATAAGAAAGTCTTGAATTTCTTTTACAGACTTCTTATTACTTTTCAATGAAAAAGAACTGAGGAACATTGACAAGACAAATGCATAACTGGACTACTCTGATAAAAAAATGTTTTTGGCAATTCAGTTACCTGAGAAAAACTGATACTAGTACTGCAGAAATCTTTTCAAGTTCTGAAATGACATCAAAATGAGCCAGTAAACTTTGAAATATGGGATACCAGTGAGTAGCCAGAGATCTAGGAAAACACATTTCTGTATTGAAAGTGATAGAAATGAGCAGGAAGATATCTGAAACAATTAAAAGGCACTTTTGGCTGCCATGTGTTTTGATATATGCTACAGAAAACTGTGTCAGATATGACTTTATACTGAATCTTAGAGTGGTCCAAGCAGTACAATGGCACACACTGTTAAATACACGCACATGACCAATAAATAGTCAGTGAGCAGAGTTAACACAGGAAGAAATCCACATTTTTTACTTAATGTAAACAGTAAGGTTTCTAATAAAGGCATTTTAATTTTAAATATTATTATATGTTTAACATTATTGCATGCAACACTTGCCTAAAAGTTTCATGTCACCTCTGTGTATCACTACACCAGAAACAGTCATGGTAAGGTATTTGGAGAGAAATTCTCCAGTTGTTGAGTCTAGTGCTGCATACAAAATTACAAACACCCTCAGTAAACTGCACACCTGGTCAAGGCAGATGTTTGTATATAAAAGGCAACATCATTCATACGCCCACAAGGATCTGACCCTCGTGTTGTAAAAGGCACAAAAACTGGGTGGCATGCTCACTACAGCACTTAAAATGAGACCTATTATTCACCTGATATTAAGAGATGCCTTTCAGGGACAGCTAGACAACTGAAGTGTAAAGTTCTGCCAGAAGTCAAGAACTGTCTCCACCATCATAACAACATGGTTGCTGAATTCAGACTGATGCACAAATAAATAATTTAAAACATCTAGGCTTTTCTTATGGATTCATTCTTCGCATTTAAGAGACACCAGCTACTGCAAACAATTTTCTTTACCCTGTATTTTAAGCCTTAGTAACAGGTGAAGTGAAAAGCACACTGAATGACCACATCATTATTTCTTTATTGAATCATTACTCTCACTTGAACCAAAAGTGCAAGGTATTAGTAAAATGTGAATGTCACAGGCACCTGAACAGAAGCACAAATTGGTTTAGACTTCTGAAACTGTTTCTGCCAAAAAGCAAAGAAAATACCCTTTGGTCTAAGCTCACATGGTGCTATCCAAGTATAACAACATCAGTTGAAAATTAGAGAAAACCCGTAACTTATATTCTGAAGGAGAAGAGCCCAAGCTCAAGCGATCACGCTGATTTACAGGCACAGAGCTCTTCCAGGCAGCATGCATCGTCTTTCACTACACTCACATAGCCACTGGCATGCTAAATATGATAGATTTTCAAGCTGCAAATGTTGGAAAGGACAGTGTCCCCACCTTTGTTCAGATATTAGCAGATTGCCTGGACGTGTGCAACCTGGAGCTGCCTTGAGACAGAGATGAAGTCTGCATCTTCTAGGAGTCACCAACCAACACTCAGACAGATAATGGCTTGTGAGAGGAGGAAATACTGGACAGAACACTCTTCATACTATCAGTGGTCACAGTTTTAAGCTGGAGGTTAGGAATTAACTTTCCTGATGCCTTTATAGTAAAAAGCAGAAGTGTACCTTTGGCACTTGTTTCACAACCAGTCCTGGAGAGTCCTGACTGGTATTGAGAGTTTCCTAGGTGTTCACTTTAAAACTGAAGCTATCAACAGCTGAAGTTAAAAAAAAAAAAAAAAAAAGACAAAAAACAACTGAAAACACACACATGAAACAAAACATCATAAAAACGTACTTAAAAATAACACACCTCTCCTAGGCCACTGTCCTTACACCTGTGTTTCCACAGGAAACTGCTGTACCTGGCATAAAATTACTCCACTAAACCATCCTGTCCCTTATCTTCCAGCAAGGGCACACTTGTATCTCCCTTATCCTTTTCATTTGCATCTCCATTGCCCTCTGATTGGCCGGATTTCTGATGAGCAAATGTATAAGTGTCTTGGTCTGTGTCCGTCAGGGGCGGAGGTTCCTCCTCGGTGTTAGAAGAGCGTTTAATGTCTTTTCTGAAGGACAATGGAGGCGGAGAAGGTGGCAAGCTACCAATGGGTCCATCAAAAGGCCGGTACACATCAACTTCTGGAGTGACTGATCCATTGGATTCCTTCAGCAAGTGTCCATAGACCACAGCATCATCAATAACTGCATAGACATGAGACTCATTGTTTTGCCTCCCTTTTCCAAATAAGCCTTTTCCTTTTTTTCCAGGCATCTGGGTATTCACGTTGGCATTGTACACTCCCACCATGGGGTTCTGGGTTTTCTTCTTCCTGTTACAGAGATGAAATTGTTAACAGGTCAAAAACAACACAGTTGGTGTACTGGATCTCAATAACAACAGCTTCTGTTCACTCATCCCAGCCACAGTGTCAGGCAGGCTACCTGGATTAAAGCTTTACTCACCATTTTGGGGAACATAACCCCTGAGACTAGACAAGCTTTTTTTAACACAGTAGAAAATAATTTCATTTCACTCTATTTGGTTACCCACTGCTGTTCTGCTGACCCTAAAGTTTGCAAGATTAACTCCAGTGGTCTCTCAAGCACTGGGGTCCTCACTGTGCACTGTACCAAGTCCCACAACACTCACTGGCATTAGTAAGACCCAGAGACCACTAGATCCTCACAAAAACAAGGCTGAGTGTTACTGAAGACAAGATAGTGGGTCAAAATGAAAGTGAAATGAACTTTTCTTAATTATGCTTTCCTGAGTGACTGTCCCTAAATTGGAAAGAACAAAGGCTGAAGACTTTTAAGCCTGTATTTGTAAAGCCTTTCCTGTGTGGCAGGAAAATGTGCTCCTAACTGTACTAGTCACCATACTGCATAAATTAATTCCAGCTCTACAGCTTCACTACCAACCATCCTGGCAGCACTGAGCACACATGTATCAGAAAGCCCAGGCTATCAATGACTTCAGACTCTGTTCGTATGAGTAATGCCATGCATGTAAGCTTTGCACAACCCACTTCTCTCCCCAAGGGCTCATCTCATATAAAAATGCTCCCACTTGACGTGCAAACTCCACAAATTGCTGGAGGCTGTGCAGATGAAAGCAAGCTCTTAGTGGATCTGTGTGAGTTCACAGCTTGTTTGAACAAAGACTTGAGTAGAGTCATGCATGCAACATCCACATTCATTGGGATTTCATGTCGCAGGGACTGCTGAGGAGATCCAACCAACACGTGACTTTCAGCACACCCAAAAGCCTGCACTTAAGGCCAAGGTAAGTAGTGCTCTGCAAGTTGAACTAATGTGACTCCAGGAATGCTGCTCTGCTCTTGAAGTTAGTCAACTTAAAGAAGCATTCCCAGGGTCACACTACTTCCACCACCATTGCCTTCCTCAAGCTTTAGACCCTGGTTCAAAGGACATCAACACATGAAACAGAGGGCCCAGGAGCTCTCCCAAAGTGCCTTCTTGAACTGCTAAGTTACACATGCTGAGTTATGAACTTACTTCTTCTTAACACAGCACACAGTCAGTCCGATTGCCGTGAGAACTCCAGCCCCAGCCACCACAGCAAGTATGATTCCAAGGTCTGAAAACAGACAAGGAACAAGGACACTGCGCAAAAGAAAGAACACTCAGCTTTCTCCTAAAATCTGTCTGGGTTTGAACCCTATCAAGAGCTTCTAAGCACAGCAGCTGCCTGCAGAGGCAGGAGTTCCTACGGCATGCTTGCCACAAGGCTTGCCACAAGCCATTTCCAAAGGACTGGAGGCCAAGCAACAACAAACTCCTGTTGTTGGCAGTGGAGCACAACCAAAAAACCCAACCAACCCACCCACCTCCAAGAGTTTTTGATACAGCTCATGCACTGCTAAAACTTACCCGCAGCACCTCACACATCTCTGGCTGAATAGGCAGGGAAGAGATGAAAGCACAGAAAGAAAAAGAGGAGGACTCAAAAGAGGAAATAGTGATATTTCCATAGCTTCCCCTCAAAACCATCCTTTCCTCTGAAATACACAGATTGTGTTAACCTGGGGTTTTCTAGGAGTCATAAAATTGATTAGGAAAGTCCATGCATGAGCAAAGAAAAATGGTGCATGTTTCAAAAGTAGTACACATTAAAAAAAAAAAAAAAAAATCAAAAATAGAAACTGCTAATGTGAAACAAATTTACATAAGCAAAGCCTACCCTAAAAATGCCCCCTCGTTTTTTTTTTAAAAAAACTGTTTATGTTTCAGGGAGATGAAAGAGAACAAGAACACAGAATTTGCTGCTAGCATCCAGGGCCCAATCTTCATTAAATGGTCAGACCTGTCCTAGGGAGGATTTCCTGCTCATGTGAACACTGAGACTAATTGAGCTGCTAACATGAAGTGAGGACTATTTGGATGAATAAGTTTGCATAATGAAATCCCAAGCTGTTCACCAGGTCTGTGACCCTGGAAGGGAAAAACATCACTTGATCTTATTATACATTCCGTCTGCTATCTGCAATTAAAAAAGCTAGATTAAATATTTTTTAAAAATTAAATCTCATCTTCTACCCCTGATCCTTGCAATTTCTTGTGTCAGTGAAAGAAAATACACCTCCCAGCCCCCAAAAAACCATACCACATTAAAACCCTTCTTTCCTCCCCAGCTCCTAGAAGTACCCAGCTGAAACTCTCTGAAGTTTTTGAGGGACAAACATTTTCAAAGGCAGGAATCTCACAAACAGCCCACATCCAAGGAGGACCAGCGCCCATTACTGTTACCCCAATGGAAAGCAAGGAAACAAGCAGAAAACAAACCACCACAACCTTACAGGACTCACCTATCTGCTTGTCAGCAAAAGTCACCCAGAACTGCAAGGTCAGCTGTGTCTTATCCACAGGTTTACAGTTGGAGACGTTCACCCAGAAGTTGTGATGCATATTCCGGGGCTGGGGCAGGAGCTCGTCCTCGCGGCGCACGACCTCCTCTGCTCCCAGCGTCTCCTCCTTTATGTTGACGTAGGCACGGCCCGTCTCGCAGGCAATGCCCATGCGGTCCTTGGAGAACCCCAGGCGGGCAGTTTGCTTGCTGGGCACAATGATGAACCAGGATATGGAAACATAAGGAGGTAAACCATAAGGCCAGTTGGGGGTCTGCAAGTAAACTTTAGCTTTTGGATTTGGACTCACGGTAAATATGCACTCATCTGTGGCAAAGGGAAAGAAGAAAACTTATTTTGATGGTTATCGTCCTTTCCCACATCAGTGTTATCACAATAAACACAGACATACCTGCAGAATTTGCCACAATCACCTATCCACTACCTGGAATACAAAGCTCCTTCTCTCCTCCCAAAATAAAACACATCACTGGTTCAGATAAAGACTGATTCTAGAGTCTAGCCCTAGAGCCAGTGCTGAAGAATTGAACTCCTAATTTCTGTTTATCTATATGTGCTTTAATAAGCCTATTGAGAGATCCGTCACTGTACAACAAAGTAGTACAAAACCCATTACCTCACCTTTAATGTGTGGCACAAAAGACATTTTCAGATCCTGAGGGATAGACTCATTGATGAATCCTTTACCAAATGTTTTTAAGGATATGGTGATATTATTCCTCATCTGAATCTTTTCAATAGATCCACCAGGACAGAATACACCAACATTCAGCTCTGTCTCTGGGGTGGCACTAACAATGCTGTAACTGTAGCTCGTGTTGCACCTCTGCTCTGGGACGTGTTGCTGAAGTTTCAAGGACGGAGACGTAATTTCTACATTGATCAGATCAGTAGCCAAGAGCTTCCAAATAAACTTATGCAGTCGAATTGGCAACTGGGTAATAGCCTTGGGCACTGAAAGGGAATAGATCTTCCTCTGACACCAACGAATATCCATACAGCCTGCAAAAACAAAATCACAAGGGCTGGGTATTTCTTGCAGAGGAAATACCTGGGCACACGCAGAGTACTGTCAGGTTTGCATTACAGACCCAGATAAGCATCTACCTAAGAAAATAGTCTCTCTCAGTAATCTTTATCCAAATGTGTATTGTTTGTGTGTAGTGCAGGACACCAAGAAACAAACAGAAACATATTCAAAGGCCCACACTCAAGATATACCTGCTGACTGGGACACTGTTGCAGACTAGTCAAGGTATGGATACTTTAAATCTCTTTTCTACCTGCAGTTGAAAGCATTTGGGAAAATCCTACATCAAGGCGACAGACAAGCAGCACAAGATGCACTCCTGATGGCAACCTTGCTCCTGCATTTTCATGGGCAGATTTATTGCTCTCTGGCTCTGTTTCCATTAATTTGCAGTGAGAAGATTCTCAGGTGACTTCTATCTCCTCCTTTCTAGGGATAGGTAGATTCTTAAAGGTAGAATGATATACTGAACAAAGTCACTTCCAGACTCATTGTACCCATCTCCCAGCTGGTGAACACCTGGTTTCCAACCTCAAGCCATTTAAAGCTAAAGTGGGGGTGAAGGTTTGGCTGACCCCTGGGGAAAAACATGCAAGAGCATTCCCCAAAAAACAGCATTAAGCCACTTTTGTCATACCTATGCCTTTTTCAGCTGTGATCCTCAGCCGGGACAAGTCCTTGCACAGAAAGGAGATCCTGTAGACAGCACCAGAGGCTAAAGTCAAGACACGGTCACAGGTGCGAGGATCCTTGCAGATCAGGCATATGGGTTCAGATATGAGGGGGATGAGGCTGGGCCACCCTTCCAAATGGATTGTCACAGTCATGTTCTTCTCCTTGCTCAGGTCGACCAAATGGGTGACATCTGCAATGAAAAAACGCCAGAGCAATTACAGGCAAGAAGCACAGTGTGAATCAGAACTTCTTTCACCTCTCCTCACCCCATTATATGAGCAGCTGTTACAGCAAACACTTGGAACATCTGGAAGGAGAAAATAGAAGGAAAGAGAAAAAAATGGAAGCGTAGTTCATTAAGAGTGACTATCATGTGGAAAGAGAGATTTTGGAGGCACACAACATCCTGGTGCTGTTAATAAGGCACCTTTCTCTGATGTCAAAGAAACCAAGCTGGTCTAGTGGAAGGTGTCCCTGCCCATGGCAGGGTAGTTTGGAACTGGATGATTTTAAGGTTCTTTCCAACCCAAACCATTAAATGATTCTACAAAGGACAGGTGGGAAGGAAAGCGTACCTATATACACACATACTCTTTTTACTACTCTTCATTTACTGGTTTTAGCTTTAGCTACGGATCTCAAAGTCACACACAAAAGGTGAATAAAATAGCTTTCTCCTGTGTGGAAATCGGGCACAAAAAAAGGCAAGTGGTCCAATGGACTTACCCAAGTCATTGGCACAACCAAGCACATAACCTAGGGCTCCTACTGCAAGGTTATAATTTTTCAGAATGTTTTTTCCTGCAGCAGCTAAACACAGGAAAAGTTAGATGAAGAAGTTATTGTGACTGGAAAGAGCTATATTTTCTTCTTATTTAATGACAAGCACCACAGACAGCTGTGGAATACCCAAATGTTTGGGAAGCTTTGAGAATATGTAGATACCAATGCATTTTTAATAAGAGCAATGTTGCAGATGGCAACCTGAGGGCTGAATTTGAATCTTTGATGGAACTTATATAACTACAAAAATCAATCATGAAATCCTATAAAATCCCTAGAGAAATCATTGTTGTCTCTTAAATCCAAGTAGTTTATTACTTGCATTTCATTCATGGAATGACA
Source organism: Picathartes gymnocephalus (assembly GCA_013390045.1). Lineage (NCBI taxonomy): Eukaryota > Metazoa > Chordata > Aves > Passeriformes > Picathartidae > Picathartes > Picathartes gymnocephalus. Next base: position 47,830 of record WEKY01021050.1, on the reverse strand, counting down.
ACATGTTTTTAATTTTTTACGTTATTATCATCTTGTCTACTGGCCATAAATACATTAAAATTCTTTTTGCTTTCCAAAGAAGAAGGAAGATAAAGCTGATTAACTGAATATACTGTTTTCATTCTGTCTAGCTTCCAAGATGGAGCACACAAATGTAAGCAAACACAATTTTGTTAACAACAATTCTGTGAGGATTTGCTGTTCATAAATGGAGCCAGGCTACACAAACAAAGAACAAAGAATTGTAATTGTGAGCTGCTACAGATCCTTTCTGGATATGGGACTTCAGGGCACAAGCCATTCAAACCTTATTCTCTCTAAAATTACTTAGCCTCTAAGTAGCTCCTGACATAGCGGCAGTCAAGTATGGACTTTCCTCCATCTGCTCTTCTGCAGTGAGTGCACCTTGATTATTAACCTCCACCTTGAACTGAGCTCCGAGCTGAGAAGTCAGAGGCTAAATCACTGACTCCATGGCTCATTACCTAGACAGGCCTTTTATTTCTGTTTTTAGAGAAATGCTCTGGTATTACAATTCATTGTGCTAAACCAACCTGAAATTTGGGACAGAAAACCGGAAAAAAAAATTATTTTCTCAGTGTAGAGAAAGAAATGTAAAGAACACCCAAATAGGTGATATTATTAGTGGGATATCTTACTGACAGCTTTTGTGTTTAATGTGACTTCTTCACACTTGTTGGTGTTCAACCTTCTCTAGGAAGCAAAATAAAACTCAAAGGAAGGAAGAAAGGAAGGAAAGATGCATATTGATGCCATTAGCAATACAGACACAATTTTACATCTCTCATTTCACCAGTTAATGCCACAGATCTTGCTACCTATCGTGACAGCGGGTTTCACCTTGTTAAGTGCAACTGCTCATGTAGGGAACAAAAAACTGGGTTCACGCTTTAAGAATGATCTTTAAAGTGTGGAATCTTATGTCTGAAAGTAAAATTTTTAAATGCATTTTTCAATTACATGATTCAGGTGCTGGAAAGGAGTCTCCATTTATTTATTTTACAGTGTAAAATCTACAACAGCACTTCCTAGTCGGTTGCAAATTGCAAATTTCAGCATCACTGCTTGCCTCGCTGTACTGGTGGCCAGTGGTACCTCGGGAAGTAAAACAGGCCTTAGCATTGCTTGGCAACCTTCTTAAACTCAGAGGGAACAAAGTTCAAGGAAAATAACGAAAAGAGTATTTCTCTCCCTTGTGGTGCTCAGTCCAGATATCTGCAAGCAAAAGCAACAAAAGGGGCAGGCAGGTACTTACTCTCATCAACCTGCGGGTGCTGAACGACAACTTGGAAGAGCAGGCGAAGGATGCCCGGGTTCTGGGCATCCTGATCACAGCCCTGCAGGGACATGTTGAAAGTGCCAGCAATATTGGCAGGCTGGCTGTCGCTCAGCTTGAACACCTCTGGGTTGCTCGGGGAGCCCGGGATGTAGTACTCCACCCTCTCCTCCTTCCTCTCGCAGTTGGAGAGGCTGTAGTTGTGGAAGAACACGCTTGCTCTCATGTTGGAAGGAATCACAAATTGCCACGTCATGAGCTCATCTTCTGGAAAGCCCAGAGGGTAGTTAGGGGACATCAGGGTGACTGAAGACTCCCCCTTCAAAATGGACTCAATAATGCATAACCCTAGAACAGGGAGGGAACCAAAACATGTAAAACAATTAATGAAGACACACTGGCATATCTAGCACCCCAGAAGCAGAATCTTTTTATTTTGACAGTGAGATCACCCACTCCAGCTACAGGTTAGGTAATTACAAAAAACTCATACTAAAACACATACTTGAGTTGATTCTTTTGTCTTCAATTACAGAAAAGATAAGGAATATATTAATACTGCATTTTCAGTTAACCTTTCAAGCATGAGGACAGACAAGCCTTTATTATTGGCAAAGGAAAGATCCTAATTCCTACTTCTACATTTGGCTTTGCAAGAGCAAACACAAAACCTGAAAACTGCTTCTGCTTCACTGGGTTTTGGGAAACAAAAGAGGCAAGCTTTTATAGCAGCATGTAGCTCTCTTTAAAAAAACCTCCTAAATCTAACAAAAGCACACCAGCAAAGAGCCTCAAAGAGGCATAATAAAACACAAATGTGAACTGTGCAGGCTGTGTAAGGCACTTTATCCTTGGATGACTCTAGGCAGTGTGAAGTTGGGTACACAGAGATACGGTCCCACTCTAGGACTCCAGTGATGATGTGCAACTGCGAGGAGTGCCAGGAATTACAAAACACTCATGTTCCAGAAGCTCGAACCTGGATGAGGTTTCTTTCATAACTGATAGCAACAACACTAGAATTCAAGTACAGAGCAACATTTGTCATGAGATCACAAAGTAACCCACTGATTGCTGTATAATATTTCAGGTATTTTAGGAAGATTGTTACACAACAGTTTATGTTACTCTGCAGGTTGAAACAGATAAATGTATTTAAGCAGCCTCCTATGCCTTCCAGGCACTGCTTCACCTTTTCCCACACTCCTCTTCTGAACAGAGGCATTGGTTTGAGGCTCCAGAGGTTAAAGAAACTTTTTTTAAAAATAAACAAGCCCAACTATACACTGTAACCAGCAAAAAACTCTCTGGCTCATTCTAATTACACTACCTAGTCTCATCTAGCTGAAAGCACACAAAAACAAGAAAGCAGGTACGTTTAAGTTTTAGGAAGTTTAAAGAGATTTAAAATTATTAATGTGCACCAAATCCAGCAACAGAACAGTTTCCATAATTAACAAAGTAGGATATTTTGACCCCAGAAGAGCACCATCTAACCAAACTAAAAATCATACAACAATAGTTTCCAGAAAAGATGAAGTGGAAGGGAGTTAGGGATAGCAGCACCAAAACTAGAAGGTTAGCTGGGAAGAAAGGGTGAAATAAATTCCGCTGCAATCTGCAGGAGGCAGTTGCATTACTCCGTACTCACGTTTTATGGAAGTCCTGTTGGCTATGTTGAATCCTGAGGTGGTGAGAGGCGAGTGCCACGGGAGGTGCAGGGACATGACAACTCCTCCCAGCAACTTGACGCGAGACACGGAGCCATTCCTGCAGAAGGTGCCAATGTTGACCGTGGCCTTATCAATACAGCTGCTGATGCTGTAGCTAATGGAGTCCGGGCAAGTCTCTCCTGGTTCAATCTGTCTTAGCCACGGCGTTGAAAATTTTAGTTCAAGTCCAGCTTTTGTACTCGCCTTCACGTCCCAGATATAAGTCCTGTTAAGGCGAGGTAGCCCCAGTGGGTAAAGATGAACATCTCCAAAGGGACATGGGCCTGACACACAGTCTAAATGCAGAGAGAGAAGAGCTGTGATACACTCTGGAAAGCATTCCATTAAATGGGGGCTTTGATACTTCCCTTTCCTTGCTATTATCACAATTTTTTGGTTGTACTTAACTTTTCATCTACGTGCACTAAAAGACACTCCTGTAACATGTTCACTGGTTGTCTCCAAACAGGACTCCCAGCCCACAGAATAGACAGGATAAACCTGCTTTAGTCAGGCTGACTAATAGAAGGGATTCATTGTCTCTAGTATTCCACCTTGTTTGCTGAAGAATTTAGAAGGTATTTAGTGAATAGGGTAGAGTCTGAATGGGCAAAAAGGAGAAATGCAGTGTCAAGAGAGCTGGAAATCACAGATCTAGAGAATCCATTTTATCCCATCTCCCAGAGAGTTTCTGTCAAATCATTCATCTTTAAATTTTTTACTGCTTGCCATGAACTGTATTTTTTTTCCCTTGGTGCCCAGATGAACAACAACAACTGCCACTGCAGGATTCTGGGGGGAATCTGGAAAACTTTTATCAGAAAAATCCAAACAACTGATTGACACTCAAAATAAGTATACTTTAATCCATGTCTAGGCTTCAACTTAAAAGAAGACGTATCACAAGTGTGTTTTGCAAGTATGAGATACAGTGAGCGTTACTATCTGCACGAATCATATGACTAAAATTCCAAAACCTGAAGAGAATTATCCTTGAACATCACCCTAAAACTAATGAAGATGTTACTAAAGACTGAATACCCAATGAAGTTTGGGATCTAGTTGAGAAGTTGCATGTGTTCATGCCATTAAAGAATACATACACTAGGGATAACATTCAAAGCAGAAGAAGCTTTAGTTACACTTCTGAATTTAGAGTTTCTTGACTTCAATAACATTCATTAAATATAAAGAAACATGTGCAGGTCTTCAATGTTTCTGTTGTCCTCATAGACATAATCAAGCTGTTCATCAAATATATATTATTATACGTGTTCAGAGGCTTTTGACAGGAACAAAAAGATTCTTTGATGGGTTTGTAAATTGTGGGGAAAGGAAAGGCAGCAAGGAATTTATGCAACAAACTGCCATCTAGCTGTTTCCAACGCAGTCAAATCAACATTAATTCTGCCAGCTGCAATTCAGACTTCCTTAGTTTGCATAGTAGCAGCAGTAATTCAAGGTTATTTATCAGTGCTTGAAGATTTCTTCTTACCTAAGATTATGGCAGATACCTTAACACAGCAGCGGGAAAAAGGCATGTGGTTTTACCAGAGGAAAATTATCACTGGGGAAAAATTAAAAATCTGTATCTTACCAATATTTTTCTGAATTTCCATGATGAAATACTTCTCTGGAGTTCTACAGGTGAAGGTAAAAGTCACATTCTCCCCAGGCTTTATCTTCAGTTCAGACCTGATGCCATTTTTAATGCGAATTTGACAGCTTGGCAAAACACCAGGTCTCAGTTTAATCATAACTGTGGTGTTGTCCGCTTTATGAAGAGAGACTGTAAAGGAAGCTAAGAAAGAAAATATATGTAGAATAGAGGTGTTTTGTTATTAGCACATATGAATAACACCAGGCTCTCCACACAGCCCCACAGATGTCACAGTGTCTGAAGGAGTATTACCATCCACATTCTCAGGAGCCTCTGGTGTTGTACCAATAGAAAATGCCTCCTCTCTTCCAGCACAGACAACATAAAAATATGCTTGCTGCATGTGCCCAGGAGAGGTACACAGGGAAATTGTGCAGAATCAGTTCTGCTCCAGTTTACCCTCACCAGTGTCATTTATATCACATCTAAAAAGTAGCTCAGCTATTCCTTTCAAATTTTTGTTCTCCTGACTTTTGTTTTCAGTTTGTTATCATACAGTCTGCTTCATTTCTAAAGGCACTCATCAAGTCACAACTCAATTCAGGAAGTTTATTCAGCAGCCAAACAAACGAGCTTCGACTTTAATCACAGACAATGGTAACAGGTGGATCTCTGGGCATACCTCAACAATTACTGCAAAGCCAGATGAGGTATTCCAGCAATACCAAAAGCACATACCAACAGATATTTTTACATGCAGTCATGGCCCTCTCCCACCCTCCCCACCCTTCATAACTCATTCCCTGAAGGTACAAGATGTCTGTGCCATGCCCCTCACCACCACAGAAGGTGGCCTGAAACAGACTGTGTGCTTGGACACCTCCTCTCCATCTCTGACATGACCATCATTGATTCACAGCTTTTGGGAAATACTTCACAGATTTCAGTCTATCCTCAAGTACTGCCAGATGCAGGAGCAGCTCTCACAGGAAATACTGGAGCCACTGACTAAACTGCTTGTTGAATAGTATTTTATTTTATGGGTAGCGGTTTATCAAAAAATGGCTCAAACTTGACTGTCTTCTAAAAACATACACATGATATAAGACACCAGGGAGCACTGACTGGACACTTAAGATGACTATTATTAACTTCAGTTGGATGCTTAGCAAATATTGAGTCCAGCCCTGGCTGAAATAAGTCAGGTTTGCAATTAAGTCAACCATACTCCAGCCCCAGGTAAAAATCTGAGGACAGGACACACAGTAAGTTTTCTGGTGCTTGTTTTCACTGTTCTCCCTTCTTCATTTCAGTGTATGGAAGATAGAATGACAGTGTCTACAGCACCCATGCTTTTAGTGTATATAAGAAAAATAATCATGCATATAAAAAACAGTAAGAAATGCAGAAATAAAGGTACCCCAAGTTCTGTTCAAAAACATCTCTGCCTTGAGTGGGACATCACACAGGGCTGCATGACAAAGCTCTGCCTGTACGCCAGGTTGGGAATCCTCTTGCTCATTAACCTCAATGAAGAAATATTTACAACCCAGCAGTGCAGCACTCTGAGGGAGCCCCTGAAGCCATTCCAACTATCACACAGCATGTCAGGAAGGTGTAGGAGAACAGCTGGCTCACATATATCTTCGGAATGCATCAAACTGCTCAGCATCGCTCAAGCACCAGTCTGGTCCATGCCAGCTGCTGCTGGTACAGGGGTGATAAGGTTGCTGGTCAGAGCCCAGACATGCAGGGGTTCACCTGGTGGGATTGTGGGGAGCAGGGCTGAACACATCATGGGAACCCTTGAACAGCAGAGCCCTCTAATGGCACACAAGCACACCAGAGACCCTCAACAAAAAAAACCCACCCAGCTCAAAATTTCAATCATCGCAGCTGCTGAAAGCAGTTTATTGGATTAGTGACTCAATTTCACACAAAACCATCTGTTCTATTGAAGAGAGGTTTAAAAGCCTCCTGATTTTTTCAGAAATCTCATAGTTTTGCAGGGCCTGACTTTCACTGCAATGCTTTGCAAAAAGCCCTGAGGACTGAGCAGTTGGCATGGTCCATCCCTGTTACTGGAGACACTGCAGCTCCAGGTTTACCAATACCAGGCATCAAAAATCCCACTGCTAGGGGGAGTAAGGCAGAGACATACCCTGTCATGTGTTTATCTGAGTTTTGTTGGTCTTGAGCCTTTTTGCAGCCTTTCCAGCTTTTCTATGCAATCTTGGAGTCAAAAGATTTAGCAAGTCCTTGAAATTGCCTTACCTATTTGCCTCCAGGATCAAAGGTTTTAAATGAAAATCTCAAACACGGCGAGGCTAGCCAAATTGCAGCACATATTTTTAACCACTCGAATACCATTAGTGAGGTCACTGAGTAGCTTTCCTACAGCTTTTCAGAGATGGCACAATTTTCTGCCCTGAAAGCCTACACTGAATTCTCCTGCCTCTTCCAATGACTGGCACACTTTACGTCGGTGTTTCTGCCTTAGAAATGCTTTTGCAGAGGTTTTCAATATGGATTTTCCTGAGGAAGTAAAAAATATCTTGTAGCCTGGGAACTGCCTGTACAATGACCTTCTAAACACACAGGGGACAATTGCTGGGGCAATGTCCATGGGGTGGGGAAAAGAAGAGAGTAAAGCCAAGCAAGCAGGCAGTGCTTCTCTTCCTCATTCTTCAGGAGGAAGCAGTCTCCAGAAGAGAAAGTGAAACAACTACTTCCAACCCAGCCCACAGTTCTATTTCCCGTACTACTATTCTTTTGGGTTCTCTTGGGGTTTTTATTTATAACACTTAGTGCACAAAATACCTTTGACAATGATGGTCATCATTTTTCTGATGTTTAAGTCACCCAGATATGAAGTGTTAATAGCATAAACCAAATAATTAATAACTATGGACAAAAGAGTTTTCTTGCACATGGTAATTGTCTTACTTATCTTGTAAGTTTGTAAGTATTACTGAAAAGTCTGTTCCTAACTCTCTGGTGAAACAGTTATCACTGTTCCTTTTCCTAGGACAGCACAGCCGTATGGCCAACCAGGCAGGACACAGATCAGGACCCCCAACAGCCAGCACTCCTGCATCACACGGTTCTAATTTTCTGTCATGAGGATTAAGTTTAAGCATAGCCTTAAGCATGTGACTAGTTTTAAATCAAAACAAATACACACCCAAACCAAGCCAAAACCAAGGAACAGAAATTTTTAACATATTGAAATAAGCAAAGCATTCCCACAAGGGTCAAAACAAAGTATCATCTTCCCCAGCCCTTGAAAGACCCAAATTCTGCTACCTGGGCTTTTTTTTCCCTCCTTCCCCCTCCTCTTGCTGACTTCATGAAGATATAATCATTCTTCATTTGATTTCTCTGCAAGAATATCAAATATTTGTCAACTTAATATCATTTTCCAGCATAGATCTGTCCCATTCCTCAGCTTTCCTAAACAGGACCTGACCAGAATATCAGAAATGTTTCCAATGATCAATATATCATCACAGCAGTAGGCAAGAAGGATTCAGATCTATGCCAAATTAGGCCAGCAAAGTTGCCTGCTAGAAGCCCACATGAGAACAGACACCTTCAGTGCATAAACAAACAGCTTACACAGATGAGAAAACCCACAGATAAGAATTTTGGCCAAGAAATAAGAGCATGGTGCTGTAATGCCAACAGCAGCCGTCTCTGCTAGGGATGTGCTAAACTGCATTAGACTATCAAATCTAATAGGAAAAACAGAATAAAAGAATCATGCAGAAAGTATATGCAGTGATCCCAAAGTCATTAAAAATAAATTAAGAAATGGCTAAAACCCCCCAAAGTACAGTCACACATGAGCAGCACAATAGAGAGACTACTTAAAGAGCACCTTCATTGGAGAGTTTATAAAAACACAAGTGAGTCTCCTCGTGACTCACACTAATCTGTCTTTGCCTGTGACTCCCACTGCATGCCTTTTTATTAGGATTACCAGTAACTGGACGTGTTTCTGGAAAAGAAGCAATTTCCAAGCCTTATTGCTGCTGCACAGGGATGACACACAGGATATCCAAACCAACATGAGGAAGAATTGCCAAGCTGGATCTCGTCTCTCTCTATAAAACAATGGAATCATTCAGCTAGAAGAATGTCCGAGGTAAAGCCTCCAGTCCTGAGCTGGTTCACAGCTGATGTGGACAGTTGATCTCACTCTATTCTTTCTTCCTCTAAGCAATTACAGTTTTGCTGCTTCCCTTGGATATTTCATCAACTGCCCTAATCTCAATCTGCACCCTCCATTCTACAACTGGATTTTTCTACTGCTCATCTTCATTTCAGAATGTGCCTTCATGAGAGTCGTCTCATCACAGCATCCCTCTATCACTACAGGAATGCCCCTCGCTGCACAAACACAGCTTTTTCTTAACGGTATGATATTTCCAAACTTCTATGTCAGTGCTCAGAGCTCTGCGCCAGGGTTAGAAGCAAACTGCATAGTGTAAAACAAGTTTGATCACTCCAGAGACCTGAGCCTAAGTTTATTTACTGTGTTTGCATCTGACAATATCATAGTAATTTTAATATGTATATATAAATGTCAAGATTTCCTGTAAAAGAGGAGGGTGCAATGTAGCAGACAGCTGGTGTATAGTCAGGGCAGTGGCACTCTCAGAAAATGTGTATATGTATACACAAACAAAGGACTTGGCAGAACAGCAGTTTTTATGGCTATGTAAAGTGCCTTGCTACACAAAGCAGGAGCTAGAACAGAGTCCAGCTAGTTTTGGCTTGACAGCTGCATTTTATTGCAGTAATTTACCCATCAGGATCTATGGATTGTTCCACATTACTTGATTGGACAGATTAAAACAACCAAAAAAACCCCAGAGAGACCAAGAAAGCAAAACCCACAACGAAATCCCAGACATTAATTTATCCCAGAATTATGTACAAAAACTGTTGGTTTGCTCATTCCGGTTAAATGACGGGCTTGTTCCATGACAGCCATTTTCACCAAAACCCAGCTGGATGGGGCTGACTCAGCCACCACTCATGAGCTGGAGGAGCCCGGGCTGCTGCACAAGACGAGTAGCAGCAACTTGTTCTGATTATGAAACACCTGTATCCAAACCCCTGTTCTGCCCCAGGGGGATCTGAGCCCACACAACCAACACGCCTCGCTGGAGAACAGGCTCATTCCCTGCAGTATACGGTGCCACCAGCCCGGGACAAGGATAGCACAGGGATGCTGTCTGCCTCTACAGCTTGGCAGGCTCTCCTGGGGGCTCGCTGCCTCTTCCAAGCCCTCACAGGGATGCTGACCTGCAGGCACGCTCAGAGCCTGCTGAGGTTATTCCACTACACATAACCTGCTGCGAAGGTCGTGGCAAGAGGGCGGGAAGCAAGGGGTACAACACAGGAACTCAGTGTGGTGGTGCATCACCTCCAACACAATTCACTGCACAGTTCACTCAAATCGGCCAAAGACACATCAAAGAATATTTGATAGAGTAAACATCTCCCTGCTTTGTCAGCTCAGTTGTTTTGCACCTGTCTTGTTAACAGCTTCTCTGACAATTTGAGTCCAACTCTCCAGTTCAACTGGAGCACCCAATTGCCCAAGCATCATCCGCTCCAATCTCACCTGCAATGTAATCCAGGTGACTGCCTTCACATTCTTCAAGCCCTTAGCAAAATTAGTCAGGGACCCACACACTGTTTGGACTCCTCTCACCTCCTGAACAGTGCTGTGAGCAGCAAAAGGGAGATCACAAGCACCATCACAAATTACAGCCAACCCTTCTTGCTGAAAGCTGCTGAAATCCTGTTTCGGCTTTATATACCAACCAGGTTTTCTGCTTACATTTAAAATGTAAACAACTCTCTACATTACACGATTATCTCCTCATATTTGAACCTGTCTTCCACCACCTACTGTCTGGGATATGAGGTCCATATTTTGTGAAAGGATTACTTTCAGGGATTCACCCAGAAAATTACAGTGATAAAATTTGCAAAGCTTGTAAACTCTTACAGACAGATGTTGCCAATTGCTATTATGACGCGTGGTAACCACACCTCAGGAAAGGGCACCTGGGGGAGAACACCCATTCCCCTGCCATCACAGGACAGCCCCCTAATCTTCACTGATTGTTTAAACTGATAGCCAGAATGGGGATGCAAAGTAGGCGGGATGTCACACATTTCCCTCCTCATCAGGGAGGAAGGGCGGGCACTTCTGGCATAGTGATGTTACAAGGCTTCCAGCACAGTTCTGGAGAAGATCTGTCAGCACCCTAGGGCAACAAGGTAGCTCACTCAAAACTTGTTAATTCATTAATTTGTAATGCCTAACAGGAATAAAGTGCCGTCAGACTTAAAATAACTTAAAACAAACAAACAAAAAACCAACAACTATACATTTCTGTACTTACGCCGCTTTCTCTAGAACCTTTTTGGAAGATAATTAAGACACTCACATAACTGGCATAACCGATTTTTTAAAGAAGCTTTTTTTCACCACAAGTGGGGAAAAGACACTGTTGACTCTGAGCTGCTTTTTCTTAATTATTTTACAGTTATAAAGTGTTGTTGCTTCTGTAGAGGTGAGATGGAGAGCTCACCAAACACTGTCTATAAGCCGACCACCAGCTCGCGTACAATGCACAAAATGTTTGACACATGGGTCTGCACAACTTGTTGAGAAAATGTCACACTGTCTCGACGAACACTGACACCACACAGGTCCCTGCAGGAGCCTCCCTTGATCAAAGGGGTGTTTGCTTGTACAGTTTTTACCCCTACCTTGATTTAAGCCAGCAAGAGGACAACATCTCAGAGCATGTCTGAGCAGCTCTTCGGTCTTGGCTCTGGTTAACAAAGGTGTAAAAGCACATTTCACAATCAGGGATCCCTCCCACACCAAACATCCTGCCATCAGCTCTCAGTCTCTCACTTCTGAGGAACTCTCCTCTGTCTCACAGCCAGGGACTCACAAAATCCAGGGCCAACTCCAAAATGCTAGCATTGTCATACCTCCCAAAATAAGAGTTTGATCCGACATCAAGTAACCACACTCACTTTGTTCCCCAAGAAATCAAAAGGCACAGCTCAAAGCAGGCTGCTCCATGGCACCCTTGTGGATGGTTGTTAAAAGGTGTCCAACAGAACAGACAAAGAGACCTCGTCCACTGTACAGGAGATAGATTAAAAAAATAACCACTTTTTCCACAGTAATGGCAGCCCGGGCACTCACAGGCAGAATAGATCTTACTAACATACATGAAATGTGTATCTACTAGACACTACAGCACAATTCTTCAGCTGAAGGTCTTCCAGGAGAAGATATTCCCATCAGTACTATCCACACTAGGCAGGCTCAGCTGCAGGCAGCAAACCCTCACCTCTGTCACCAGCCAATACAGAAACTCAGGATGTTGCTCTGACACAAAAGCCAGCAGCCAACAATTTATTAAGCACAGCCCAGCCCACGTCCTTTCCCTCACACCTCGGTGGCACAAGCAGGTGTGAAGCAAGAAGAAACTGTATGGTAACATCTGCAAGCGATTCAAGAAGTTTACGAATCAAGGGATGGTGACCTGGCTTTATTGTCTGAATCCTACTAAGAGAGCACCAAAAGTCAGCAGCTGCTCTTCAGGAACTGGCTAATGGTTTGGTTCCAACAAGCCAACCGGTGCTGCAGTAGGTGTGTTGTCCTCTCCAGAGCTGAGGTTTGACAGAGACACGTGAGCAGCATCAGTGAGTTGGATGCTGTCCCAGAAACTGCTGGGAGTGCTTTGTTAAAGTGACATCTTCAGTCTTTCCCCCAGCTGGGCAAAGGTTTATATATTACAGAAATTATTAAAGGTGTAGATTTAAAAAAATATTTTAACAGAAGCTTACAAGAACAGCCCCAAAAAAAGAGCTCTTTTAGATCAAAACTGGCATCCAAGGCCAACTTCCCCATATCCTCTAGCCTAACATACGCTTTGCTGCAGCTGGCTCTTTCTAGGAGCTCTTGCGGGGACACCAAGATCAGAAAACATGCAAAGGAAGAGCTCCCGGGAGCACCCAGAACAGAGCAGGAAGACTTTGCTGCTGTAAGAAAACTACTGGTCAGCTCAGCTCAGAGACGCATCCTACTCATGGCAGTGGTGAGCAGCACCCAGCTTCCCCCGCAGTCCCAGGAATAACCCAGCACCACCACTGATCCTACCCCAGCCACAACAGGAAGGGGTAAAATGCCACACACATTCAATGCTCTTCTGCCAGGACCTGAAGAAGGTCATGTTTTGCCATCAGAAATTACAAAAAGTAAATGAGAATGTGATCAATATGGAGAAACTGGTGAAGAAAGAAAGGAGCTACTCAGCCATCATCTGCACTGATCTGCAAACACACTGTGCCCATCACCCACAGCTTTAGTCAACACAGGTAAAGCCAAAAGTATCTTGACTTTGCTCTCAGTACAGGATGGTTCCTCACCCTATTTCCAATTTGAAATATTTCTGAAATGCACTAAGTGCAGAGTTGATCAGCTTCTGCCTAAGACTGAGGCTTTGACAGTTGTGGTTCACAAAGCTTTTCATTTAACATATGCTGGGATAAACATCAATTAAGCTAGGTGATAAGGGCTACATTAATAAACTGAAGCCCAGCAACATTTATTTGTGAAAATACTGCCGCTGCTATGACATATTTCAAGAAGTCAGATTATTTTTCAGTAGTTGTTCTACTACTTTTTTTTCCTATTCCAACATTATTTGTAGATAAGATAATTCATATAAGCAATTAACAAGCCTGAGCACAACTGACCTAAATGATATCTTGATATCTGATATCAGGTAGGGGAAAGGTTCTTCCTTCATTTCTCTCTAGAAACTCACATTGCAGTATAGCCAGAATTGTAACAAAAATGAGAGGAGGACAACCTTGCAGCTAACAAATAATTTCCTCCATGTCACAGGTCCATGGTGGTATTCTGGACATGAGATTCATCAGCCTCCAATCTTCTCACCTTGTTTCTCCCTTGACTGGTTCTTTGCCTTGAGCCAGGGCCAAGAAATAATGCTTTTCAGCATGCTTTCCCCTAATTATATTTTGGCTGATGAGCCACCACATCAAGTGACAACCACAGGGACAAAAAAGATGCCAGCCACCTAAGGACCCAAGCTCAGGAGCTGGCTCATCACATCCCACTTCTTCACTCTTGGGTCACTTTGTAGCCAAATGGCTGCTATTTGTTGGTGCTTCCAGTTTTGTGTATAAGCCCAGCACCAAGAGTACGGCTCTTGGAGGAACTTCATTCACACAACTCCAGAGACAACAACCTTACTGAGGATCTTCAGTGGGGGGGGCACTCAAACTGGGGGTCATTTGTGCTGCTACAGACAAAAAATTCAGCTCAGTGTATCAATCCTCAAATATTGTCATGTTCCCACAACCTCATGCACCCACTCAGGCTTTCACATTACCTCTACATCCCTTCAGACTTATAGTATAAACAAAAAACACACACAGTCGAGGCTCACCTCTTAAAAACAAACATCTCAAACACACAAAGTTCTGGAATTGTGAAAAGAAAAAAAAAGTTAAGGGTATTTTCTGGTGGAGATTTTGAGGTAGTAGTACTAGAACTGAGACACACTATAAATAATTTACTATAAACACATTAGTTTCTAGAGAGTAAAAAGTTAGCACTCCAGACTGATAATGGTATGAGGCAAGCAAAAGAAAAAAAAAAGTTACAACACATGTACGTTGGTTGTAGTCTTAAAAGGAGAGGTCTCAATCGAATGAACACATGGTGATTCAGAATGGAAATAATCCAGTTTCCACTGACTTTCAGAAGAGAACGAACAGGGCAGTTATTTATATTCTTGCAGAGCAGCAGAAAGACCCCGCTAACAGCTTGGGGGTTTTGATTTTATTAAATAAAGCAGCTTTACACGTTAAGACTGATGTGTGACTCAAATCAGTCAGTTGCCAAGAAAAAGATAACTGGAGGGTAGAGCAAGAATCAACATAGCACCGTCTCTAAATTCACTTATTCTAACAATGACACTTTAAAGACAAAGCCCAGAATATATATGCAGATTTTATCACATTTATAAGGATACTTTAAACCTGAAACGTTTATGTTTCATAGGCAGCATACAAGTCTGATTAACTTCATTATTAGTGCCTCAAAGAAACACATTTTTAGTCAGAAAACACATTTTCAAAGGTCAGATACGCAATACTCCGTTCACACTCCCATGTCTGAACTTCTTTCTGTAGTTTTCCAGCTATAAGTTAGAACCATCCTTTCATTTGATAATTTACTTTACACATTAAGTTGCAGCTCAAGAAAACCCACAAGCTCCTCTGAGGACAATGTGACCAACCACACCTGACCTACACCTTCCTACAGGAACACCGCTGTGATACTGTACCTGCTGGGAAAGGGTGGAGGGAGAGGGTGAGGGGAGAAAGAACTTCACCAAGGGTGACAAGAGACAGCTTTAGAGACAGGCACACCAAAATTTGTGGCCATCCCACCAGAGCATCATCACTCCCCGAGAAGAGGCACATGTGCCTCATACACACCCACCATGTGCACACCCAGCCTAAATCTGGCTTGCTGAAAGGGAGGAAGCGGCAACCAAGGAAAGGGAGACAGCCAAAACACAGCAACAGCAGAGCCAGTACTATATCAGCACCAGGGCAACAGAACTCCTTAAAAATTACAAACTACATAAGAGTGCAGAGGGAAAAATCTTAACCTCGGCTGTCTTGGGCTTTTAGGACAAACCTTTGCTCAGGGAAATGTTCCAACAGTTTTGGTTGTGCAATAACAACAGCAACTCTCACTGGAAGGAAGGACACATGAGATCTCACGTGCCAACAAACCTGGGCACCATTCCCCTCTGCCATCCTGCTCACACCATCGCAACCTTCAGTCTGCCAACCCATGCTGCCAATGCAGCTGAGATTGAGCCACCTCTTTTTCGGGGGACTGGGGGTTCACAAGAGGAGGAAGGCACCACGTTACAGAGTTTGAGAGGATGACAGAGGACCTGGCACACGGCAGTGGTGGTGCTTGTGATGGAGACAGACCAGCAGGCAGAAGCCTGCAGTTGGAAAGGAAGGGACTGAAGGAGATAGGAAGAGGGCCACCATCAATGGCAGCAAACCACTGGGTCTATCACTGCTGTTTTGTGCAACTATACTCTTACTAACTCTGCTTTAAAGAGCAAGTTCAGGATTTGCCAAAGGGCAAGGCTAGAGGTTGGGGAGCTCTCTCTCCCAGGTTCCTCTAGATTAAGCTAAGATGCTTGGATAGTCTACCTCCTCTGCTTCTAGTGCTGACCCTTTTAAGGTTTTAAATATTTGTTTACTCTGAAAGCAAAACACAGTTATCAAACAGCATTATATTCTTTCTTTTTCCTTTGAAGAGGCTTAGAGAGGCAAACTGCTGTTATTCACTCAACTCAAAGGCAATACATTAAATGCAAATATTTTATTTAAAAGACTACACAGCTTGAAATTTAAACCTCAGGGCTGCCCAATTTCAAAGGAAACATTTTGCGTGTATTGTTTATGATAATAATGGCCTGAACTCCACTTCAGCAGAACCAGCACAGTTAAAGGTAACAGAAATATTAAAAAGGCATAAATTTCACATCAGACTCTTTAGGTAATTCACAGTCACTTCAAATAACTCACCAGTTATTTTGTACATAAGGACTTGTATTTCAAGAGCCTTGACAGGGACTACTGACAGCAGTAAAACAGACTGTTTAGACTTGAGGATGGGCGTTTTTTGCAATCAAGTAGCTTTGGAAATTGAGGAAAACACCACACACTGTCCCTGTGTTCATAACTGGAATTCTTTTGGGGTCGCAGACAGGGTTAGATACATGGGATTGCAACAAGCATCCAGGAACTTCAAGAGATGCAGAGCTGGTAGTGAGCAGCTGCCCCCATCAAACCATCTGACTCAGATGGGCATAAAAGCCATTCTATTTCCCTGCAAGTACAGTTCACCCGTTGCTCTATATAAATAATATAATTCTCTTTGCTGAGAAGCTCACACAACTGCACGGTCCGACACAGAACATGGAGCTTCTAAGAGCCTTTGCTCCTTACAAAGAATTCAGCTGCCCCTCTGGTGTACAGGGAAAAGGACTTTGTGAACTCACTTGCATAATCAATACGCCAGCAAGTAAGGATGTAAAGATCAAATAATTTATCTTGTTAGCATTTTCAAAGAGAAAGACAAGGGAGCGTTCTGACGGGAAGTGCTGAAACTGAAATGTCCCACCGCACAAACATTACGGGTGCGATTCCACCCCATCCCCACCACCACCCCGCCCCTTTAAAATAACTAGTAGTTATTAAATCAGCAGGAGCAGACGCAGATAAAGGCAGAGTCACCAGTCTCTCGCCTACGGTGCTGCCAAGTAAGGCGAGTCCGGGCTCAGCCGCACACCGGGCGGGTCCCGCCGGCCCGGGCAGCCCCTCAGGGGCGGCGGGGAGGGGACGCGCAGCTGAGCCCCGGGTGGGGTGATGGCGAACCGAGCCGGGGGTAGGGGTAACCGAGCCGGGAGTGCGGGGAGCCGCCCCATCCCTGTCCCTACCTTCCCGCAGGAGCAGCTGTGCCGAGGCGGCCAGCAGCGCAGCCAGCAGCGCGGCCAGCGCCCGGCCCGCCGCCATCTCCCCGCATGGGCCCAGCGCCGAGGCGGGCGCGGGTCTTCTCCGGCGCCGCCGCCGCTTCCTGCTCCACCTCGCACCTGGAGGGGCGGACCGGGCTGGGCAGGTGAAATCCCTCCTCTTCCTCCCGGGCGGCGGGGCCGGCTCGTCCCCGCCCGGGCGGTGCCTCNGCCCGGCCCGGCCCCGGCACGGCGGGGTGGAGCCGGCTTGGCGGGGCGCCGGAGGTGCGGGTCCTTGTCAGAGAGGTGTTATCCCTGCCCTAAAGGCTTTTCCCTGCCCATTCCCGACATCATTAGCACTTACCGAAAGGGGTTTGAGTTGGCGGTCACAAAGTTCCTCTCTCCCCCTTTGAGGGTGCCCGGCGTGTTACCGGGTAAAGGGCCCCTTGCCTGCAGAAGCATCTCTGAGCTTCAGTGCTTAAAGGGAGCTTAAAGTTGGGGCCAGACTTTTTTTGTAGGGCTTCTAGCAATAAGACAAGGGCTAATGATTGTAAACCACTAGGGCAGATTCAGACTAGATATTAGGAAGAAATGTTTTGTGATGACAGTGGTGAAACACTAGCAGAGGTTGCTCAGAGAAGTGGTGGATACCACATCCCTGGGAATATTCACAGACAGGTTGGACAAGACTCAGAGCAAGCTGATCTGATGGGCACTTTTCAAGGGAAAACTCGGAGCAGAAACCATCATGACCTAGTCCAGAGTAGACGTTTGCCCAATGACTAAATACCTTACTAACGTCAGACAGCTCATCTTCTAGTAATCCCATGCAATTGCTTTGGAGCATTTGTTTCTTTGGCAATACCATTACAAAACTCCAGTATATTTATACCAGCCCACAGCAGCACCTGGCTATTATAGGAATATATGGGAATGTACACGGGAATATTCATGTTCAAAGAAGGAAAAAAGCTCTAATAAGATCAGAAATTCGTATCCTGTTACAGGTTTGAGACTAAGCTTTAGAGACGACTCTTTGCTCTTGCTGATTTCAGCTGGCAGTGAGGATACTCAGCTCTCCTGGGAGATCTTTATACCTCTTTGATAAATAAAGCTATTTTTCAGTGATCTTCTGCATAGTATGGCTTTTGACTCATCTTAACAAAGGATATGCAATTGAAAGAAAATATATTTAGAAAAAAAATCAACCTTTAAAAAAGCATAGTGTTAATAAGAGAGTAATTAAGTGGTTATATGACTGCAGAGAAGTTAATGGTTAGGAGTTTTACAGTCACATGAGGAGGAATAGGAAGATTCTGAGGGGCTTAAATCATATCTGATGCCACTTAATTGATTTAAGAAAATAGAGGAGGTCTAGAGTTTTTATTTTCTTCTACTGGAGAAATAGGAAAGCATTTAGTTTATGTTAATCATGTCTTAGTCTAATCAGATTTCACATCTTCATAAAGTTCAGTACTTTCCCACTAAAAGTAATTCTTATCTCAGCTTTATATTACCTTACAGTTCCTCTTTTTTTTTTCTTTTCCTCTAATATCTAAACATGGAAAAAGCTGAGACTTCCTAAGAAGTCAGACTTCCTAAAAAGGATGTGGGTTTATGTTCATTTCAAATCTTAACACTACTCTGTCATTTGTAATTCTGATGTAGGAACATAGAACCAGAAACCACTCACTGTCTGGCTGCTCTTATATTGTCCTCAGTCTTCCCAGTGTGTCACTGTTCCGACGGACACTGATGTCACCGTTGAGATAGAAACACGACACATATACACAGACAAATTCCAGGAAGGCAGAAGGCCAAAAGGCGTCCTTTATAGAGTCTTTCGCACTTGTGCTGTAGCCCATTGGCTTCCAGGTTAACATCCCTCATACTATTGGCTACGTGCTACTAACACCCATCTGAAAACAATTCTAAGCAAATAACAGCCTCCCTTGCAGCTGTGTTTTTCTTCACTTATTGTTTATGGTTCTTGCTTCTTGTTGATGCTGAGTTTCTCACAGGTATATGACAATGTTGTCCAGGTCAATGTCTGAGAAGCTTTTTGACCAGCTGTTGGCTTCCACACCAGTGGTTTGCCAGAATTTCCAAACAAGAACATCACCATCTAAACCCTTTGTAGGCTCTATGAACATTTGCTGGCCAGGTTAACGTCACCTCTGTGAGACAGCTAAGTTCAGTTCCCTGTGATTTGGAGCTGATGTGCCAAGGGACAAGTCTGTACGACTTTCCTGCTGTGATAAGAGAGTAAGTGCTCCTCCTCCATAGAGAGCNCCTTGTCAGAGAGGTGTTATCCCTGCCCTAAAGGCTTTTCCCTGCCCATTCCCGACATCATTAGCACTTACCGAAAGGGGTTTGAGTTGGCGGTCACAAAGTTCCTCTCTCCCCCTTTGAGGGTGCCCGGCGTGTTACCGGGTAAAGGGCCCCTTGCCTGCAGAAGCATCTCTGAGCTTCAGTGCTTAAAGGGAGCTTAAAGTTGGGGCCAGACTTTTTTTGTAGGGCTTCTAGCAATAAGACAAGGGCTAATGATTGTAAACCACTAGGGCAGATTCAGACTAGATATTAGGAAGAAATGTTTTGTGATGACAGTGGTGAAACACTAGCAGAGGTTGCTCAGAGAAGTGGTGGATACCACATCCCTGGGAATATTCACAGACAGGTTGGACAAGACTCAGAGCAAGCTGATCTGATGGGCACTTTTCAAGGGAAAACTCGGAGCAGAAACCATCATGACCTAGTCCAGAGTAGACGTTTGCCCAATGACTAAATACCTTACTAACGTCAGACAGCTCATCTTCTAGTAATCCCATGCAATTGCTTTGGAGCATTTGTTTCTTTGGCAATACCATTACAAAACTCCAGTATATTTATACCAGCCCACAGCAGCACCTGGCTATTATAGGAATATATGGGAATGTACACGGGAATATTCATGTTCAAAGAAGGAAAAAAGCTCTAATAAGATCAGAAATTCGTATCCTGTTACAGGTTTGAGACTAAGCTTTAGAGACGACTCTTTGCTCTTGCTGATTTCAGCTGGCAGTGAGGATACTCAGCTCTCCTGGGAGATCTTTATACCTCTTTGATAAATAAAGCTATTTTTCAGTGATCTTCTGCATAGTATGGCTTTTGACTCATCTTAACAAAGGATATGCAATTGAAAGAAAATATATTTAGAAAAAAAATCAACCTTTAAAAAAGCATAGTGTTAATAAGAGAGTAATTAAGTGGTTATATGACTGCAGAGAAGTTAATGGTTAGGAGTTTTACAGTCACATGAGGAGGAATAGGAAGATTCTGAGGGGCTTAAATCATATCTGATGCCACTTAATTGATTTAAGAAAATAGAGGAGGTCTAGAGTTTTTATTTTCTTCTACTGGAGAAATAGGAAAGCATTTAGTTTATGTTAATCATGTCTTAGTCTAATCAGATTTCACATCTTCATAAAGTTCAGTACTTTCCCACTAAAAGTAATTCTTATCTCAGCTTTATATTACCTTACAGTTCCTCTTTTTTTTTTCTTTTCCTCTAATATCTAAACATGGAAAAAGCTGAGACTTCCTAAGAAGTCAGACTTCCTAAAAAGGATGTGGGTTTATGTTCATTTCAAATCTTAACACTACTCTGTCATTTGTAATTCTGATGTAGGAACATAGAACCAGAAACCACTCACTGTCTGGCTGCTCTTATATTGTCCTCAGTCTTCCCAGTGTGTCACTGTTCCGACGGACACTGATGTCACCGTTGAGATAGAAACACGACACATATACACAGACAAATTCCAGGAAGGCAGAAGGCCAAAAGGCGTCCTTTATAGAGTCTTTCGCACTTGTGCTGTAGCCCATTGGCTTCCAGGTTAACATCCCTCATACTATTGGCTACGTGCTACTAACACCCATCTGAAAACAATTCTAAGCAAATAACAGCCTCCCTTGCAGCTGTGTTTTTCTTCACTTATTGTTTATGGTTCTTGCTTCTTGTTGATGCTGAGTTTCTCACAGGTATATGACAATGTTGTCCAGGTCAATGTCTGAGAAGCTTTTTGACCAGCTGTTGGCTTCCACACCAGTGGTTTGCCAGAATTTCCAAACAAGAACATCACCATCTAAACCCTTTGTAGGCTCTATGAACATTTGCTGGCCAGGTTAACGTCACCTCTGTGAGACAGCTAAGTTCAGTTCCCTGTGATTTGGAGCTGATGTGCCAAGGGACAAGTCTGTACGACTTTCCTGCTGTGATAAGAGAGTAAGTGCTCCTCCTCCATAGAGAGCTGCATATGATGGACTGGCCACATATGATAGTCACTTCCTAGTAGATTTGGACACGTACTGTTGCATAAACAGTGTAGATAGCTGGATTAAGATACTTAAAATACTTGGCATGGGAAAGCATGCAGAAACCACCACTTCAAATCAACAAACATTGACTGTCTATACATATAATTTTATGGGGGAAAAATCACCAACACAAAGTGTAGGCATTTTCCACTGACTTCATTGAGGCTTGCACAGCCAATGTGCTTCCTTACAGTGGCAGCAGTCCTGCTGGCTGTTGCTGATCAGCAACAGTGAAGAAGTCAACCTCCATCACACATTTTGCTTAGACGTGCCAGGACACTATAGCAGTCTCGGGGTTTGCAGAATTGGTTACAGAGTTGTTCCATGTGTGTGGCAGGTTGACCCTGGCTGAATGCTAGATGCCCAAAGCTTCTCCATCAGCTAGGGGCAGGG
>WEKY01021050.1:1898-25766 GCA_013390045.1 Picathartes gymnocephalus | reverse complement strand
GGGAGGGCAGGGTGTAGAAAATAGAGTGAAAGATAAAACAGGATTATGAGAAATAGACCCGAACCGTAAAAACACCTTCCTCCATCCGTCCCTCCTTCCCAGGCTCAACTTCACTCCCAGTTTTCTCTACCTGCTTTCCCCTTGAGTGGTGCAGGGGGATGGGGTGTGGAGGTTGCAGTTCAGCTCATCACATGTTGTCTCTGCTGCTCCTTCTCATCATGCTCTTCCCCTGCTCCAGCATGCCATGCAAGACAGTTTTCCACAAACTTCTCCAACATGAGTGCTTCCCATGGGCTGCAGTTCTTCATAAAATGCCCCATCATGGGTCCCTTCCAGCCCCTCAGGAACAGACTGTTCCAGTGTGGGTCCCTGTAGGGTTACAAGTCCTGCCAGCAAACCTGCTCCAGTATGGGCTCCTCTTTCCATGAGTCCTCAGATCTCACCAGGAGCCTGCCCCAGCATGGCCTTCCCACAGAGGTTTCCTTCAGACACATCCCCCTGCTCAAGTGTGGGTCCCTCCATAGCTGGATCTCTGCTCCACTATGGACGTCCTTGGGCTGCAAGGGCACAGCTGCTTCACCATGGGTTGCACCAGGGGCTGCAGGGGAATCTCTGCTCTGATGCCTCAGCACCTGCTGCCCTTCCCTCTGCACTGACCTTGGTGTCTGCAGAGTTGTTTCTCTCACATACTCTCACTGCTCTCTCTGATGCTGTTCTGCAGGTTGTTTTCCTTTTCCCCTTCTTAAATATGTTATCCCAGAAGTGCTACCGCTCTCACCAAAGGACTCAGCCTTGGCCAGTGGTGGATCTGAGACTGGCTGGCATTGGCTTCTAGCAGCTTCTCAGAGAAGCCACCCCTGCTACCAAACCCTTGCCACACAAATCCAACACCTTTACCCTAAAACACCCTGACCCTCAGAGTACAGTTCAAATGGAAGTGCATCATCCTACGTGATGCTCTCCAAGCATCTAGGAGGTAAGAAAGCATCCTCTGAAGGTGAATGCTGTTAAATAGGCACCCTACTAAAATCAGACCTTTCCCCTCTGCAAAAAGTGAGGATCACAGTGAAGAACTCACTCTAGTAACAAGACTTGATCTGCTAAGCATAAAAGTAACTTAATCTGCTTTGCTATAACCTTAATTGCTTCACTTTTGTTTTGAAGATGAATAAAGAAGAAATATTTGAAGAGTAAGAGACTCTTTTCCTTGCACATATCTTTTAACCAAACTTTCCTTTGAATTAGTTAGCAACTTTCACTTAAGTGTACTTTTTTGAAAAGGTGAACACACTTGTGATCCTGTCAATTCATTCATGTGTCTGTTTTGGCTGTTGCAGCTGATGAACAATTCCCTATGTTGTCTTTTTACTGAAGACAAATAACTTCTTTTTAATTTTTCCATTTTGATTTTTTTTTTTCTGAAAACATTTCTGGTTTTCCGCTCTTTTTGGTTATGCCTCTACATTGGCAGTGATGGGAAGGATCTTAATTTTTAGTCCTAATGTAGGTTAAATGTGAAAGTGTTTGTAAGCAAACCTACCCTCTCAGGCTGGAGACGAGCAAGAGCAGCACGTATCATTTTACATCCTTCCTCCCTGTTCTACAGTAATTTCCCAGAAAAGAACCAGAATCAGCTGGGTCAGATTTGGGGGCCAGACTTACTGGATCAGCTTGACGTGGCGTGCAAGTCTATGGATTGAAACTCCCACGGGTTGAAAATAATTGCATCTGCAGTCAGTGTGTGCCAACACACAATGAAAGCTCCATCAAGAACGTCTAATTTGGCTTTCACCTCTCATTAGCTTAATGCAAAGTGCCCTGGTCCAACTGGAAACGGTGTAGAAAATCACACAGTTTAATCCTTGTTAACATTATTTGTTGTTTTTATGGTATTCTTCTTCTGCAAGCCTTGAAGGCTGTTGTAGCAGCCATTCCATGTGGGCCATGTACTGCGTTTCACTGGTGAGCTTTGCTGACTGGCTGACCACAGTAATGTTGGCACGCTTCTGAGGAAAGGCTGGGATTAATCACCATGGACATGTGAATTTAACAAGGGAAGCCAGGGAAGAGGAAAAAATGGGATAAAATACGAAAAAACATGGATGTGCTGGTTAGTAAAAACATTCTTATTTCTTGTTTATGGGAAATACACCTTTCCTTTGAGTATGGGAATTACATCCTTAGCCTGGAAATGCCCTATAAATTTCACATAACAAGTTGCAGGAAAACAATGAAAAGCTATAAAGGGAAGCACGTGAATTCTGGACTATACTGGTTTTGAGGAGCAAACCTCCCTCCTCAGCTTTCTTATCCCCCCATCCAGTGTGTGTAACAGCTAATTAAACACCTCAAAGACTGAGACAGTGTTGTCCCTACCAATTGTTGTCAGTAAGGGATTCTGCTCCCTACTTTTTTTCACCTAGAAAAAAAATCATTAAAGTAATAATCATAAAGGCACATGGGCATAAGAGCCTTATGGTCTGGGGAGAATTCTGATGATAAAATATCCAATCACCTCACACTGAGGGAGAGACACAGGTGCTCTTTGTCCTAAGGACAGAATACTCACTTGAGTAATTTTTAGGATGGTGCTTTCTACTGTGCTCTGACTCTCAACACCAGAACAACCATGGTGAATCCTGAACTGATGGGATGTGTATTCAGTGCAGATGTCCATGAGGCAGGTGGTAGAGAAGCCAATGCAGACTCAAAGAGGGCAATTGAGATGCAGTTCATCATGCTTGAAACACAGCTGCTGTATGAGATAGTATTTGCTTTCACTGGGTAAACCAAAGCAGCTTTCAGCCAGCTGTGGAACACTCATCCAGCTGTCCAAAGAGCACCAGGCAAGTACCCCACGCTGGTGGGAATTAGGACACTCATGGGGTGTTCCAGCTGAATGTCCAAGTATTTAATCTCCTCTGTAAGATCAGACCAAGCAAGTGATTTATGCCCTTATACCATGGTTCTGCCTAAAGACCTTACCTAACATGAAGAGCTTGAGCCCTGTCACTGTGCCAGCTCTGAGAGTGAGCCTTGCTCCACAGGGCTTGGAAATGCATGAGCCAAAGGTGGGAGAAGCCCATAATGGAGAAGAGGATGTGTTAAGAGGGAGCCGAACCCAGGCTGCTGGTGCCTGTACACACCAGACAGGAGTGACTGCAGCTACACATCACTGGGGTCTGAAGTACTGGGGAAACTGCTGTGTGCTGGCTCGCCTGTTCTGCTGAGGCTGAGAACAGCAATGATGCACAGCATCTGCCTTCCTGGGCTGGAAGGTCAGCTCAGTATGGCAGGGGAATGGTGAAAAATACAGCATCTCCTGCAAGAGCACAGGACATAATGCATTTTTCAACCCTAGCAAATTTTTGGTGTATTTTATCACTATCTGGAGCTTATTGGAATATAATGAATGTGCTACCTCCTGAGGTAGGCACAGCAATATGTAATACCCTATTTACTTTTTAAGTTAGTTTTACTTACCATGCTTAATGAAAGTGATCGATTCCCCTTGTACTGTAGTTGCATCATCCTAGCAGACTAATTAAGACAGAGCAGGTTAATATTAAGGAAAGATGTGAGAGCTTATTATGTTTTCTCATCTCTGTTCAATAGAACCAAAGACACTGTTTCCTCTGCTTCAATCCTAGCAGGAACATCCAGCTGTAGTATTACAGCATATCTGCCACAGCACTCGTGGGATGTGACTCCTCTCTGCTGTGCATGCCAGCTCTGTGGAGAAGGAGTTGAAGTCTCATGACTATCTCAACAAATATGGAAGGAAGGAGATGGGATTTTTATTGCCTGCCAGGCATACAGATCCACATGGTCTCTTACGTATTTGTGAAAATGTGAGCCGCATGAGCACATTTCATTCCCTTGATAACTTCTTAAAGCAATTCTCCTGCCAAAGCAATTCTTCTACCGAAGTGGTTCCACAGGCTAAGTCTGCCCCTGCACCCCTGACCAGGTCTAGTGAGTCACTTCTTGGGGGAAGCAGGTGACTCAGGAGGAGCAAGGGAGAGCAACAAACTTCAAGTGCATTAGAGTCAGGACCCTTCTGATAAATGTAGGTATGTACTTAGATAATTATGTTATCAGCCTGATTAGTGTTGTACTGACACTGGATCTAGTCTACTCAACTCTCTGGACACAGGATTAAGTCCACCTCTGCAGGATAAAACACAATTTTCCACAATAAAATAGAATTATTTGCATTGCTATCCATATAGGATCAGAAGAAGTCTCCTGAGTTGAAGTGTGTTTGCGAGCTACTCTATTAGAGTGTTTATCAAAGATACATATGATGCTAAATAAGCAATACAACTCTGCATGATCTGTCATAATATATAAATTATTGATCATTAATTTTAAAAAATGTGTCCAGCTATACTAATGATCCATGGAATATTTTGGATTCAACAAATCAAGTCTATAGATTGAAATTATGCAGCACATAATTTTGGTCAAAAGCTTAATTATTTCCAAGTTATTCATGATGGTTAGATGAATTGTAGGAAACATAGTGCTTACAGCAGTTGAATGCTGATTCTGATTAATTTTTGAATACGAGTGATATTCAGCGATGCTTGAATGCAGGGCTTTGAACCAAGGCTTGTTACCTGAAAATACACCCAAAAAGCACCTCAATAACTTATAGAAATTCTTCTATTGCCGAAACATTTAAAGTGTTCTTGTTGATAAATCTGAATTGACTTGGCAGGTCTGCGCAGGGAGTGCAGAAACATTTGTTACCGCTTATTCAATGATTTTACGCCACAAAACAAACAGCCCCGGAGCTGACTGGTTGCTCTCCTGTCGATTAGTTACCGTGGGGCTTTTTCCTCATCATAGCCTTGATGTGAAAATGATGAGACAATCAGACTTCCGCAAAGATTGCAGCTTGTATGCACAAGGTCTTATCCTGTCATCTTTTGCCCTTTGCCTGAGACGTCACAAGCGGGGCTGGATGGAGCGGCAGAGCAGAGAGGGATGCGAAAAGCTGTGCCCTGAGCCCCAGGGGGAGGTGGGGCACAGGCTACCAGCCTGCTCTGCCCTTGGCCAAACTTCTCATGAAATAAGACTCACTCATTCATGTAAAGAAGACGAGCAGGATTTATCCCCGAGCACGCTTCAGTAAACAGATAGCTTGTAATTTTCCTGTGCAACTAGCTGTGAAGAATGTGGTGCTGTTACAGTAGAACGGGAGAGAAATTGCTGTCCTCCCTGCTATGTTTTCCTTTATCCTGGGTATAAAGTTACTGTTTTCTTCTCGATCACAGTTGAAAGGGGATTTACTCAGGAAGGGAAACAAGCAGGACTTCATGAGGGGCTGCCTTCCCCACTTCTGCTTTGTGCTATGCCAAATGCAGAGGAAAGAAAAAACACACGAGCAACTCTGAGTGGCTGTTTGGCTGGTTTGTACCCATCTGCTCCCAAATGGTGGTCAGGGGTGGTTCAGAAAAAAAATGTATTGCCTTCCCACATGAGACACACTGTGGTCTGAAAGGAGTAACTTGCTTGCATATGAAGGGAGTGCTCATCACATATCACATAGAGAAGCAAAGCAGACAACAGAAACAGTCTTGAGGCTTGGGCATTTCTGAGCTGCTGGCAGGAAACCCAGTTTTTTGTCACGGAGAATTCATATTCCATCATCTTTATCTGTTGCTAAGTGAAACCCTAACAAACCAGCTTAACAGCAAGAACATTCCTCATCATGCTCTGGTTATTTATTGCATACTGTATGGATCTCTGTCACTTGGTACAGATATCTCTGGTACAGATGTTCAAGCTCTGATAACAAAAGTTATAAATATTATATGTGGTAAACAACTTGTAGAATAGAATACCACTACCAAATGGCACACATGCCTGTATGTGTACTTAGCAAACACAACCTGAGCCACATAAGGGTCTCCAAGGGGAAACCAGCACTTCCCCATGGCACATATGAAATGGGTCCTTTATATATGGGAACTATTAGCGATATGCCTGAACTATCAGCTATATTGATAAAAACATGGTAAAGCTGAAAAGATCTTGAGCCACTGAAGTGTTCTCCTTGGGCTGTGCACAGGGTTTAGCATTCCCATGCCTTCATAAAGGTCTATGGCTTTGTTATGAAAGTGAACCAAGTACCTACTGATGATATTCTGCCATTAAAGGGGTTGTGTTATGTACTGAAATGATCCAATTCACAAAGACACCAATTGTGCCTGGCACTGACAATCTTTCCATCATGGATTTATAAAGGTCCCAAGCAGGGGTCTTGCATACCAAGATTTTCTGTTGTCACCCATACCTGGTCCTATTCTGGCAAAATATTTCCTATCTCAGGTGAACATGGAAGAAAAAGGACTAGGTCAGGGATTAAAGACAATTGTGGACTTGAATGAGATTTAGTGGTGCAGTTCTAGGTTCGATTGCAGCATGTTGTCCAGGAAACTGAAGCTAAACTTCTTATTCCACATGTAAAACTGCTAAGACTTTCCTGGAAATGTTTAATGAGAAAGAAGTGAGCATATGCTGAAGCTATTTTAAGTTATACATAATGTATAAAAAAAAAAGTGAGATTCTGCCCAACAGGCTAACGTGAAGTGTTAAAGTTTTGTTTTAACCAAAGTCTGCAGTTAGATCCAGTTGTCACCAAAGCCAGCAGAAACTTTCTGTAGAATCTGGTAACGTACAGGCCTGGGGTGAGGTCTAGCTCTATTTTTGTGTCTACAGCTTATCCACGGCTCTTTTGGGTACTAACTTCAAAATGCACACTGTTGTACTTCTGCCATAGAGATGATACATTCACAGATCCCAAAGTTCATCTATTAAAGACCAAAACTCATGTGAAAGGCATGTACTAGAACATC
This sequence comes from Picathartes gymnocephalus, assembly GCA_013390045.1. Lineage (NCBI taxonomy): Eukaryota > Metazoa > Chordata > Aves > Passeriformes > Picathartidae > Picathartes > Picathartes gymnocephalus. Next base: position 18,900 of record WEKY01021050.1, on the reverse strand, counting down.
AGCATTTCTCAGAAGATAATTGCCACACATTGCCTATGGTCATTATAAAAATACCACAGGATTTGCAAATCAGAATGTATTAACCTGGCACATATGCTGATGTTTCCAAGAGCGCATAATGTTTCCAGCAAAAAGATCTTCTCCCTAGGATTTCAGAGCTGGACTTCAAAAAACATCTACTTTACACTAAAAAGACTGATCATCCTTAGGAGAAGCATAGACTCGGTGAAAAATTACTTTACAATTGTCCAATTTACTGGACAAGGAGAACATGCTGGCGACAGCAGGCAATGTAAGATCCTTCTGCCTTAAAAGGCTCAACATCTTTTTCTTTCCTGATCCCTACGTGTGAATTCAAGCTCAGCAGACAGCACCAAGTGCTCTCAAATGAGCCCCTCCAGACTGAGCCTGCTATCTCTTCCTCCTAGCAAAGCTGTGTATAAAACAGGAGGAGAGAGAGAGTATATTCTCTAGGACACTGCATCCGTATCACGAATTAATTGTGAAGGTCAGTTGGCTCTCACCCCACATTTAGCAAAACATGAATTCATATCTTCCATCTCAGGGAAACACTTTGAGAAAAGTACGTGCAGAACATCTCCATTTAATTCCATAACAGGACATAGCATAAGCCTTTTGTGTATGCTTTAAATGCTATTATTTCCTTGCTTGATTTCATTTGACTCTTCCTTTGTGCTGTCAAACATTCCTGCTGTTCTACACAGGTAGAGTCAACTGGATGCAAATGTCACTGCTGCAGAGAGATCTGTACAAATCTATCCCCTGCTGGAACATCAAGCCCTCTGTCAGCTTTTTATGTCAGGGGAATTCACATCCGTGGAAGAGAGCAGGGACAGATCCTGGCACGATATTTATACCTATCCCCTGCTTAGGTGCTTAAACTTTCTTGACTTCAATTTCTGCACGTTTGATTCTGTTACATATTCCAAACAGTGGCCTTTGATGCAGGTTTGTAGGGACAAATGGAATCGACTCACCTTTGCTGTCCACTCCTTCCCAGCATTATGCACCAAATGTAGAAAAACTCCCTGGATTTAGAGCTGGGATGAAAACTCAGCTGAAAATCCTAAGGACCCTTCCTAAAGCTTAGCCACTCCGGAGCATTTGGTACATGGATGCTAATTGACTCCTGAAATATTCTTGAATATCTTCATGCTGTCAGATGGCTTTTTTTGGAGCTACACAAGATGGCGCAGCTCACAGCATCCTTTGTGCTGCCAGCGGCATCTCCCGTTCCCGCCGTGGTTCCTTACACGCTGTCCCCAGGATACTGGCGAGGCCAGCGGGCTTTTTGGAAGCGAGCAGAGACTGTAGGGGAGATTCAAGCTGATTGCTTTGCTGAATGCCACATTCTCTGTGTGGAGCCTGAATGGCCCTCGGGTTATTTCAGCAGAGCAATAACTTAGAGAAAGCAATAGTTAGTTCATTTCAGAGGGAAACCATGTGAAATGGAAAGCCAGTTTCTCATTTCTCAATAGACAACAGCTACACATAGAAAAAACTTATTAGTGCCCAGCAGTTCACTGGGACGTACGTTCCTTTGCAGACACCTTATACAGGTAGCATAAACTAATGCTGGATCTGCCAAGGTCCAACACAATTCCTTGCACAGAGGAGTTGTATTTCTTTAATAAAAGACCCCAGTGAATATGTACAAATATAACTGCACAGAAAGAAAATCATCATCGTCATCATACAAGGAAACCGCTCTGTATCATGGGAGGTACATATCATGTGGCATTTAATGGAATATATAATTTTCACCCATTATAGATTGGGAATGGCACTTTCTGGTTAAGATTGTCTAATGCCTCTCTCTCTAAAATGGTTTTTGATTGTTTGTAAGCCTATCATACTCCTGGAGCTGAATTTTTGCATGCTTTTAATTCGTCCTGAATTCCTTGAGTATGTTCTAGCCAAATTGATTTAACTGATTCAATAAACTCATAATTTTATTGCCGGTAAAAAAATATGGAAAGCATTTCTTTTTTTCAAAAAACTCTGCTGTTCATATGTTTTGGAGCACAAACTAGAAGTAAAATGGGGGTGGTTTGTCTGTCTAGGGTTTTCCAAAATTTCTGCCAGTCTGAAAGCTCTTCACTTTCTGTTGCTGATGCCATGTAGTTTTCAGGTGTCCCAGTTTGCTGAGCCAAGAAGCTTAAGGCAACAAGCTCTCAAGGAGATGTGAGAAAGGGAACAAGAAGGCAACACGCTCTAGAGGTGATGTGAGACAGGGAACAAGGTAGGAGACAGGGCAGCACTGTGGTAAGTCAAGGTAAGTCAAGGTAGCACTCTCGCAGGTTAAAGCAGCAGAACCAGGATTTGTCTTATCTGAAAATTTCACCAAACCAGATCGCAAAGCAAATACCAGAGACAATCCCAGGAGCAGATCTGCAGCTCTGTCTTTAGAATAGTGCCTGCCATGGAAGTCATGAAGCTTTGTCTGTCCTGGTGGGAAAACACCTGGAGGGTGATGTGCTGGCACTTCCAAGATAAACATCCCTGCTGCCCTCTCCATTCAACACCTGCTTTAGGAATGAGCTCTCAGGAGCTCAGAGACCACCACTGTGTGTTGGCACCTATCAAAAGCTGCAGGTTACATGCTGAGAAATAGAAGAATTTTAATTTCTTTTTGCTGCACGCTCATGGATCCCCAAAGCACACAATGTTTCTGCTGTCACTGAGCTGCTGAGAATCAAACCAGCTCACCAGGCTGCTACAGGCTTCACTTGCAGCCACATGTACATGCACCTTCTCCAGGGACTGTATTTGCCATTCGTCATCTAACCTTTACGTGGATCAAAGCTTGCTTTATTTTGTGTGATTCTTCTTCCAACCAGTATCTTAATCAGTCAGGTTTTCAGAAGGCATGCCTTTTAGAAAGGGTCACTAATGCTGTGCACAAGGGCATACAAAAGAAAAAACTATGAACAACAAGATGACCCCAACGCACTTAAAAATGCCCCCAGATTTTTCAGTTCATTCTCCAGTTTTGTTTACTTTTACCATTGTTAAGGAGAATAAGCAAGGTTTCTTTGTCATCATTCTTCCCTCCCTGAGACTTAAAGTTATTATCAATACTTACCACAGTTGAACAAATAATTAAAACTGAATAATTTATACAATTAATGCAGTCTTTGCTCTCATTTATTTAATAACTGCCAGAGAATCACAAATTTCTTTTGCATTTATTCCTTAGTTAAGTTTGTTTTCTACAGCTTAATGATCCTACTGCTCTGTAGATTGAATGTTAAGTAATTATTCACATTCATTAATATGCACATTATTTTCTTGTGGCTGGTCAAATAAATCAAATTATGTCATTTTTATTTGCTGGCTGAATACATCTGCAGTCACTTCCAGTACAAACATTCATAAACATGAATGCAATGCTTGTTTGTTTGAACAGTTGGGAATACGAACTTTGGAAATTCTCTTCTGAGTTTATTTGAACTTGGAAACAGTGATTTCCCCCATATCTGCAAGCAAATGAGCACAAAAGATGTGGCAGCACCTCTACACCAAATGTATTTAAAATTCAAATGGATATTAACTTGTGACTTGATTATTTGTACATCGTTTTCCAGTCCTTCAAGTGCAACTGGTGCATTCAGGCCTCTGCATTAGACTGCTATATAAAAGACATTATTCCCTCCAGGTTCTGACATCTTCTTTTCTCTAATGCATTCCCAGCAGATAAACGGCATTCTTTTGTACTTCTGATAGGCATTTAAGAGCTTCTTTATCCAGTTCACAGAAGTAATGAGAAATAAAAGTTGCTTTCCTGGTACCGCGTCGCAATGACCTCCTTTAATGTGAGCTTTTCTTTGGACTTCAGTGGCAGATGGATCCTGGCTCCTCTCAGTAGATGGTAACTTTGCTCAGAAAAATAATAATTTATTTAGCAGCAGTATGCAGCCTTTATCAGAGGGAGAATCATACCTACCCTCCCTGGGTCTCTGCTGTCTTCATGAGACAGTTGCTTTTTCATGCTCTATAAGTTCTCAATAAAACCCTTCTTATCATAGCCCAAAACTCCTGGGAATGTCATTACAATAACTGTGCCTCAAAAACTGAGGGTTAGGATTTCCTAAAAGTCGAAGCATAATTATTGCCATCAGCCCTTGTTTTTTGTGAGAATTTGAAGTGTGATTTTAAATCAGTGAGATGTTTGATATCACTGAAAAAGTATTATAAACCCAAATATAATACAACAATCCAATAATAATACAACAAATATGATATCACATAATATAACCCCAAAACTACACCACACACCAAAAAACTATTTTGGTGTGAAATCTACAAGTGCTGTGGTTGGGGAAAGTCCTCCCTGTGCACACTGAAAACCTCTTTTCCAGAGGAGTATCTCTGCAAAATGATTCCCACAGCAATGCCATATACCTGCCTTTGTGAATCTCAGGTATTACTGATGTGGTGGGAGGTTTTGTTACTGTCAGAGAGCCAGGCCAGCTACAAAATGGTTTTAATTTCTTTGACTTGCATTAGTAGGCTTGAGAACAGGCTGGAATAGGTTCCACCAGAGGAGCAGTTCACCAGGAGGTGCAGGCAGACATGTAAGGAGTGATGCTTACAGCTACAGCTGGTGGGTTGCCATGGTTAGTACAATCCACTGCCCAAATCCATCCCAGCTCAGTGGCATGCAGGCACTTCGAGTTCAAGCCGGGATTTGAAGCGAGGGCTGCAGGGTGCTGAGCTCTCACACGGACTCCAGTTTCTCCTTCCCCACTGGCACAGAGCTCTCTTCTGGCTTCCCTCCTATCTTTCATTCTTGGCAGATTTTTGCTTTTCCACAGATATTACTCACCTGCCCTGCCTTTGTTTTCCCTTCAATTGCTAATACACTCAAATATCCGGTTGATAAAGCATTTCCACTCCGATTCCACCTCCTCCAACTGCTATTCACCATGCACTGCCTTCCCAAGGGTATCCAATTTAACTGATGTCCCTCCTGGGATTAGTCATTGGAGATCAGCAGGAGAGCCTTGCAAGGCATCATCTGTTTTGCAAGTCTGAGTGTCCTGCTGCTATTTGTCCATTTCTTTTGCATTTTGGCTCATCATTATTTTTGCATTTGTAGTTGTGAGTGCCAAAGCTCTGTTGAGAGAGGCTTAATGCTGCTATAAGTAAATAAACTAAAGGAGTTTTCTGTGATAATAACTTAACGGTCCACTTGTAGCCAAGGCAGAGCAGGAGTGACCTCCACGGTAACCCAGAGGGGCTGAGCCCACGGCAGAGTCTCCAACCAGCTGGAGACAAAGCCAGGGCTCAGTCCCTCCCCTGCTCCTACCAACCTCTGTCCCCTCCTAGGCTGAATGGTTCTGCTCTACCATTTATATGACAACAGCCTCAGCAACAAGTTTGTGAAAAAGCTTGAGGATAAAGTGTGTTGACATTAATTATTTTATAAATATCAAGATTAGCCAGATGAATAAAAACATGTTATAAACATTATAAAAGTCGTTATAGGGGAATCATTTTTTGAGCTCAAAAAAAAGTCACACAAAGTACCAGAGGTATTTCTTGTCCATGTATCAAATGAGTAAATAACCTTGAGAAAAAAGCAAGCAACTTTTTAAAAACAATTTTATAAAAATATCACTATAAATATCCTACTTTATACAAATGGATACCATTGATTTATACATATACATCAGGCCCTCACTCTTTGGAAATGGAAGCATACATTTGGTTTATACATAAAACTCTCCTGTTTAGTTTAAAAGAAGTCAAGGTAGCTATCAGACGCAGAGGCACTCTTTCCCTCCAGGTCTTTAAACAAGAAGGATTTGCACTAGTAGGGAAATCTCTGTTCAAAAGCACTCAGTCTACATTTTCTCATCATCTGGGGAGGGAAGCATTGCATCCGAATGGGGAGCTGCATCCAGCACCAGCAAGCCGGGCTGTTCGTACTCAGAAGCAGGCAGCTATGGTCTTTATGTTGTTTTTGAAGAAGGTGCTGGGGCTGTGGGAACAATTGCAGGGTTAGCAGGTCTCTAGATAATGATCCTGAAGGAAGCTTTTAGCAGAATAGATTTCCCGTTATTGTAACGCACCTACTCCAGGGTTATAATTGTTCCAGATAGATCTAATGCTTTCCATTATACATCACTCAGATTGCTTTGATAAACAAAGCATTTGCTCATGTTGATTGTAAAATGAGAAGGAAACTCACACCCTAATCCAATTTAAAATACAGCCAGGAGGTGGATGTTGATTACAGTGTGAATATAGACACTGTCACGTCAGTGTAAACCCAGTTGCTGGATTAGAAAACAGCAGTTTGGTACCTGCAAAACTGGGGGAAAGGAGTGGTACCAACTCCCAGTACCCCTGGGAGTCTCGAGGCTATGAATTTTTCTTAATCTCCCTTCCTTACTCAATAGAAATGTGCTCTTCAATGTGTTCAGGCATTCTGCTTATTTCAGCCACTGATAGGTGGTACGGGAAAAGTATATTTGGGTTAAAATATAAGCACAGATCAGGAGTCACAGTTTTTGAAAGAAGGCTGTGATTTAACAGTCAGCCTAGCTTTGAAAAAATTCTGAGAACTGACGGATGGAAGAAGATAAAAGCAGGAACAGTGAAATAGAAATAGAGAATTGAGGGGGAAGGGGAAGAAAGGAGACGAGCAAAAGACAAGGGAAGGTATTATTGGGGAGCAGCATGAACACTAATGGGAAATGATAACCCTAACCCCCAAGACAACCAGGATTCCTATTCACAGATCAAAACTGTTGGAAATAGAAAGACTTTACTCTTTGTTCAGGTGCTTTTGTTAAGACAAAGAAGCCAGTTTGTTTCAGGTCTCAGTGCAGTTTCCTCATCATAAAGCCACCTACACCAGTGGCCTTTTTGTTACCAGCACAGACATCAGGGCTGCGAAACCAGAAAACCTTCATCTTCTTACAGACTCTTGTCTGGCCCCCATCCCTGTAGTGCCTGAGTGGAGCAATAATCCCATCTGACATGGGAAGAGAAGCAAAGCGATCCTCAAGTTCAACCAGGCTGCCTGCAGGACAGCAGGGTTTGGATCTGCTCAAGCTCAAGTCCAACCTTCCTTTCAGCCATCCCTTCTTGGTGAGGCATACATACACTGGAGCCTCTGTGCCCTCTCCCGAAGAAAATAGGGCTGGTCCTTCTTGCAGAGCAACAAGGCACCGGGAAAAAATTCTTGTTTGCTGCCTAATGGAGTTTTTCTTGGGGGGCATTTGGTTTTGTATAGCTGGATTACTGCAAACCTTATGAACTTTAAATTAAGGGAACTGCCTTTGTTTTCCTTAAAAAATAGGTTTTCAAAACGGTGTGCATAAAATCCCATGAGACTTACTGGCTCGACTGCAGGCCAGATTCAACTCTCAGATATTATAAATGGAGACTAACTCAACTGCTGTCCGTAATGTTGCTGCAAACACTCTCTCAGTCAGCAGAGAACAAGTCCACTCCTCAGTTTTCCATCAGAATAAAGCCAAAAGGAACGCACTTTCAAGAAAATATAATTTCCCCTGAAATCTCATCGCCAGTTACTCCAGGTGTTACCAAGACATGTCTGAAAACTGTGTTTCTATAAGAGGCTTAAACTGGAAAACAGTGATAAGACGACATGGGGTTTTTTCAGCTTGTCCTTGTAGTGCTCTGAGCCAGGCAGAAATAACACACCCTGCGTTGGACCTGCACAAGCGACTGCCCCTTGTAGGATGGGGCTTCTGCACTGAACTCAGCTCCATGCTGGTTTGAGCTCTCCATCTTCCATCCTGGAGCTGACTCTCGGAGCGTACCCTGAGTTCAGTCACGTTAAGGATACAAATACCCACAAAAATACATTCTTGGGCAAAAGCACAGGAAAGAAAAGCGTAAGGTGGGAAACTTTGCCTGCACTCTGGAGAGTAAGATGTGAGCAGCTGTCTCTGCCTTGTCTCTTTGTTACCAACACCAAAGCATGGCTCCACCAGAGGACATTGACCAAACAAGTGCAGATCACCAGATATGATGTGGTCCAAATGTGTTACTTCAGCACTTGGGGGGCAACTCACTGGTTTTATTTCTCTTTGTCCAAACAATCCACTTTTACCCTATTTAACCCATCCCAAGAGAACATTTCAACCCTTGTGGCTGTAGATCTGCCTGCCCTTCTCTTCATCTCAGCAGCAGCTAGCAAGGCTTGACTTATGTGGCATCCCCAAGCCTGGTTGTGGATGCTGATGTACAGGAGAAGGAAGAAAAGAGAGAAGTACCACAATAAATATCAGGTTTTTTTCTTGTCTGTAGTTATGGTGTTAGGTATCATGGCTGGCTTAAGGATTTACACCAAGAAAAGCAATGGATCTGGCGGAAGAAAGTGTGGAAAGCGGATTAGACTGCAAAGCCCATCAGAATGGTGTATGAGCTGTATACACATGCAAACACAAGCACACAAATATATATATATAATTTTAAAAATTCTCTAGCAGTCAAAAATGAGTAATAAAAGACTGCTGAATATTAGTGGAAGGGCACTTCTGAAAGCAGTAAGACAAATGTAGGAAATCCTTCGTTATTAGCACACAGACTTTTTTCAGCACAGTTCTTCACATACCCCCACAAAAAAACTGTACCTGGAATGAGAATAATGGAAATATTGATTGTTCTCTTAAATTCTCTTTGCCAGCTTCATTTCCCAAAGTGTCCTATATTTAAAAGACAAAGTACTTGAACCCCAGCATTTGCTTAGTAGGCTGTTAGCTGGCTTTGGAAATTCTCTCTTTTTCTAGGAACTGAAGATGCAGATAAAAGTTCTTTGTCAAAATAATTTGGTTAAACTTGAGTGCTATCTCCTTTTTTCTGTGTTTTTTTCCCTTTGGTTGGTCTGCCACATGACATGCTTTACTATTTAAAATGAACTCTGGCCAGGTAACAGTTGCTTATTTACCAAAAAGGTACAGTTCTGTTTACCACATGAAAGTTCAAGTTTCCACATAGTTCTCTGCAAGCCATTTGCGTGGAGCAGCCAGCCTGACCTCCAAGCTGTATGTGTGTGCAAAGCTGAAAGCCACCACACCTGGCCCACATGGCTCAGAGAGCCTGGGAGCCCCAGCAGTGGCTCGTGGGTGAAGGAGGACTGCTGTGTGCTTGTGTGTACCCCTGCAGCTTGCGGGACAGAGCAGGGTTTGCCAAGCCTGTAGATCCAGGTGCAACCTCCTGATGCTCAGCTCAGAACCTATGAGCCAGACTCCCTGGTCTAAGGTTGTTTTAAGGGAGCCAGGCTGGCTGCCTTTTGGGCTGCTCAGAAACCATCACAGCTGTGCAACAGCATTCCCTGGTGTCTAAATCCCAGCAGTTATTAAAGCTTTCCTACCTGGCGGTTGTTGCTAGGCAAGAGGCATCCTGCAAGTGCTCCGTCACTGAGGTCAATTAAATGCTATCCTCAAGCAAGTTCCTTTGAACTGAAGTCTGTGTGAAAACAAAGAGACAAGATTCTGGTTCTCTTCATTAAAGAATGATTTGAGTTGTTGATAGAGACAAGCCTTAGTCACAGCTTTTAATTTCCTCAAAGTAGAAAGGAGGTTTTGACAAAATTTTTTAGGACTAAGAAAGGACGCTGAGTTTTTAAAAATAAAGGAAAGGCATCTGATGTAATGTACATCATTTGAAATAGCAATGCCCACCCCCTCCTCTTTTGCATCATTTTCATCTGAAATGAGTGCCAGTGTCAGATGACACCATAGTTTATGCCCATGTAAATGGTAAGGTCCCAAGCTGTACCAACAGAACGAGGCATATTTTTCCTCAGATTTGGGATTTGCTGCAAGAGGAGGAAAAAGATAGGAGGGTTGCTAAGGTTAAAAAGAGAGAGTGAAGCAGAGAAAGCAAAAAAAGGGGAGAAAAATATCATGTGTAGGCTAAAAGGTAAAGGCTGTTTTTCTCACTGATAATAAATGTGCCAAGAAGGCTGAATTCATTTTAAAAGGTCATTGGAAAAAAAGTCAGATGAAAAACGTTTTGATAATTGAAATCCAAAGTTTTGTGCGTGTTACTTCATCCTGGATTTCTGTCAGCTCAGCCAACCACTTTCTGGGCAAGCAGCATTGCAGCTTGTAAAGGAGCCTGTCTCAAAGCCAGGACCCCCAAATCCCTGCTGGAAGCAGCTCTGCCCAACTCCATCAGGTAGACACAGCCAGGACCAAAACAGTTCAATAATCTGGGGAACTGGTTGCTCTGGGATTTGGAAAATACTCAGGGCTCAGCTAAAAAAGCTGGAATTGGGGCTGTGGTTGAGGTTTCCCTCATTTCAAAGTCTCTGGATTTCCTTTCATTCCAGCAGGCAGAACATTATTTTTAAAAATGAAGTTGCAATGCTAAATTATTTTTAGGGTTTTTTTGCTGAAAAATTACAAATCAGAATACTAATGTAAGGAAATTTTCATGCCTCATTCAATCCTGGTGGGTAACTAAATTGATTTTTGTAGCAAATAATTTTTTTTGTCAGTGAGAGACAGTCTAGGAGTCTCTGTGCTTATTGAAGTTTCATGTTCAATGTTTTGAATAATTCAGGCAGAAAAAAATATTTTGAAAATGTCAGGTCACTTTACTTTGAGATTTTGGTGTTTCATTCTGCTGCAGCATTGGAAAGCTAAAGGAAACAGAGGACAATACTTGGTAATGTCAAATCCTTCACTACATTTGGCAGTGCTGTGGGAAAATCCACATCTTACTTCTCCGTGAGTTGGAACCCACCTGCCCTTCACCCACCGAGCCTGTCACCACCAGGTTAGGGAGTTGCTGGCTTAGTGTAATGCCAAGTATTTTTGTGTATATTTGAGGAAGTGAATTTTGGAGACACAGCATTCAACTCAGAGATGAGGAAGTCCAACTTTGTCCTCCCACCTCTAAGGTGTACGCCCCAAAATGCTAGGCTTCTCTGGGAAGGGGGAAGAATTATCATGATGCTGTCAGTCTTCAGTATCCGGAACAAAAAGCATGATATCGTACCTGAATATGAATTATTTTGGAACTTTTTAAAGAAACAGGAATGTTACCTTTCCTCTTGCTCCCTCACAGCTGTGTTCCACCTCCTGCTGCTCAGGCTGCAGCAGAAGCTGCTGAAGGCCTGTATGAAAGCTTTATAATTTCGTTCATTTAATCTGAAACACAGTTTCTCCACCTTTTCTTTTGGTGTGGAAAACAATGCTTGATTTTAGAGTCAGTCCAAAAGGCATATTTCTTCACTGCATTATAAACACAGTGCATTATTTCATCCCCCCTCAAATAGCTTTCCACCAGGATAAAATGAAATACTTATCCTTCCTTTGATTTCTGTTCAGGCATCCTGCTGGTGATAGCAGCCAATTAGCTATTTGCCATAGGATGGCAGCATCCTGAATGCATATCTCAGCTGGTGAACCATTTGTCTTCTGAAATCTACACTCTGCACCTTCTGGATGTAGTTCACACCCCAATCTAACACACTGGAGTAACATGTGCTGCCAGCATCATATCTGCCAATATCAAATCTGCAAATATAAAAATGTGAAATATTTGAATCTGTGGGCTTGGTTCTGACACAAAAAAGGTACTGACATTTTTTTCCCCAGTTGTCCTTCCACTTTGAAAGGCCCTTCCCAGCTTGCTATGGCTGTCCTGTGGAGGAGAAGGCATTCACTGATCCTTCTTACTGACTGCTTTTCTCAGCAGTAGTTTTCCAGGGTCTTTCCCTAGTGCTATGCAAATGCCTTCAGGTGATGTGCCACAGGAGACCTTCAGGCTGCTTGGAAAAGCCTTAGTAGAAGCCACTGTCATTTTAGAGCCAGAGCCAAAACATGGTTTTTTCCCACTGCTGGGGCTACAATCCTGCCCTAGCAGAAGGAGTGACAAATGCTGCCCGGGAGAGAAGAGTGTAGTACACAAAAAATCATTGGGTAAGAAAACAAATGTTAATTATGTAAGCTAAAAAAACCCACCCAGTGCACAGAGAAAATGACAGACAACTGCTGAATTTTCCTACTAGTGCATCTCACTCCATTTTATTGCTAGAGCTTCTTGTAAGAAGAGTTAAGCTGTTCACATATGATGCGATTTGCCAGGGCTTTCATTTTTAAAGTTGTGCCAGAGGGGCAGGTTGCAAAGGAGCCTGACAGTGGTTTATCCAGCTTTAACATGAAGTGGAACCATCATGTTCTGGCAAGGAGTCTTGACAGGGGAGTCAAGTCATCACAGCACACAGTTTCTTGCTCAGCCTCCTCGTGCTTTGACATTACTCCCCTCTGGACAAGCCATTTAACTGCAGTCATCTTTAGTTGCTTTATTTTTGTGTTAGAGACAGAAATATCTGTGCCATGTTTCCATGCCTACTTATATTTACAGAGTTTTTTCTGAAATCCCAAGCTGAAAAATCGAAAGAAAGGCTTGATAATAACGTGAGAGCAAAGCAACTACACCTCCAGCATCCGTTGTTTTGCCCTGAGTATTTTCTTCCAGGAGAACAGTTATTCAGAAAGGGAGGTCAATAGAACTCTAAACAAAAACAAACTGCATAGTTCATATTTCTTATTGTCTTTAATGATGTTCAGTGACATGAAATTGTTACCATGGAAACTAGTTTAATAAAGGTATTATATGTGCTGTTTCCAAGGTTCAAGCAAGGCTCCTGCCACTACCAGTGAAGTTTTAGAGGAAGGAATGACTTCTCGGTGTCTTCATGGGTCAAACAATAGGTCTCTGAAAACACCCAGTCCAGTAATTAGATGTTTATGGGACTTCACACAAATAGGACATCCATTGTTCCCAGGTCCTTCCCTTCTAAGTAATCAGTATAAATTTAAGATACTATTAGTTGAAGACCCTTCAGGAAATGCTAGGATACAGCATGAAAATGGACCTGCCAAATCAATTATTTCCTTTGGATGCTTTGCTGAAGGCTATCTTAGAACAGAAGAGATATGATCTGGACTTTCAAGATGGGGTTCATCTAACAAAAGCTAGATGCTGAGAAAACAGAATATTCTGCATCTTTGCGGGTTTGATGATGAACCTACTCTCATTTCCAAAAGACATGTCTCCATGGAATGTGCTTCAAAATTCCATCCAGAGCTTATAGGAGGCAATTTATTCTTCACAGGATATAATTCCCGTTATGCTCCGTACCTATTCCATTCTTCATATAATTTTATTAAATAACATGTAGAGAGAGAGAGAGGGGAAGCCTGCAGCAATCAAGGTTAAGGGATTTGCTTGGGTATTCCAAAACCAGGTACAGCAGCAGGATCTTCAGTTGTACCAAGGTGAGCACAGCTCCACAGGAAGCCTACAGAGCATGTTACACCCCAGGATGGACTGGCTTGGGAAGGCCAGCCTGCACAAGAGATCCCTGATTACACAAATCTGAAAGTCTAGAAAATAAGACCTGCCAGGAGAAATGGAAGGATGTTGGTTTTTAGCCAAAGAGAGCACTGACGAGTGACAGAGAAAGGGACTGTTTGGTTGGGGAAAGGGCGTGGTGAGAAAGACAAGGAATAATGGGTTTAAATTACACATGGTGACATTCAGATTTGGCTTTAAGGGTGGGATTCATCTAAGCAAGTAGAGACATCTACCATGTAAATACTCCACTTAAGTTTCATCCGTAACAGTGGAAAAAAAGTCACTTACAGAACACTGATCATCTCATCCTAAAATAGACATCTAAAATAGTGCTTTCACAACACCTCGTGCTTTTCATCCTGTTTCTTGCATCCAGCACTTCCAAACGGGCTCCTGCTCTCACAGCCATAAACACAAAAGTTTGCAAATGAACCACATATGTGGGATGGGGTGCCAGGGGCTGCTAACCCCCCCATCCTCGTTTGTAAAAGCAAAAAGCAAACCCTGGAGCAGGCTGAACTGCTGCATCCAATTAGTGCTGTGACCAGCATCATACTTAGCAGTTGTAGCACATCCCTGTGAGTGCAAATGACCATGTTAGAAAAACCACATGTTTATGCAGAATAAAAATGTCCCTGTTTCTTCTTGTCATGTGCTCGGAATTGGCCCTGGGTCATGCTTCCTACGAATCCTTTCAGAAGGACAAGGGGAAGAAAGGAAGAGGGAACGTTACCTTGGTGAAGGGCAGGTTTTTCTCTTGCACTCTAAGCTGAAGGCAGAGCACAGATGTCTGCACAGCATCATGGTTTTTGAGATGTAGAGAATTAGTGTCTGATGACCAGGTTCTTTATAATCAAAGCAAAATTACAGCTTAAGTTGTCAGAAGATAATAAATTAAATGACTCTCAAAATAATACCACGCCTTCAATGTATCGCGTTCTGTTCCAGATATGTACCTCTTTCTTTTTATGTAATTCTTTATTCCAATATTACCCACGGGAAAGACCAGCAGTAAAACAGTCCTCCTTGCAGTGAACTCACTCACACACACACACACACACATATATGTTCCTTGTTCCTTTTCATTTGATAGGGCCTGTAATGAAGATGCAGGGATAATCACGAAGGCTAATGGTAAACAGTAATAAAGGGTGTACATTAGTACATTGTTATTGTCCTTAAAGACAAAAAAGCAAATTGCAACAGCTGTATCATGTAGAAAGGAAAAAAATGTTTCCATCCAGAGCAAACGGAGATAACTATGCTTTGTGTGTCTCTGTTCTAAACCACTGAACTGAAAAGGGCTAAAGCTTGGGTTTAGTGATCTCTTGATGAAGTATAATAAAGGATACTTTTACGGGCCAGAAAGTCTAATCCCACTACACATTTTGCTTATAGAAACACTCTGAATGTTGAGCTATGGATAAGCCACCCTGCCTTTCTCTGGTAAGCTTCCATATATTTTATCAGAAACAATAAATAAATAAATACCACCCAAAGGAGCAAAGAGACAGCCATAAGCAGTACACAGAAATCAGGTCAGCACAGCGGTACTTGTAAAACATGGTAAACACACGTTACACCACCAGCACAGGTGTTAAATCAATACATGGGAAGATGAGGTATTACCAGGAGGCAGAAGCTATAGATTTCTTCTAGTCTAATTGTATTTCTGCACCTCTGTAAGCTATTAGAGGTGAGTAAATACGCCAGTGCAGAGGCTTAATGATAACTTACTCTAGCATTTCTGTAACACTTCTCATCTTCAGAATGCCACCCATCTGAGACACGTAGGTAAACATTAACCCTGCTCTGCAGCTGACTTATTTATAAGCTATCAGCAGGCAGGTTATGCAGGTGGGCTGCAGAGACTAATTTATAGCTCAGCCATGGGGAGTCACTTGGTTTGCCTGCACCCGGGAGTAATTTCATACTGCCACTGATCCTTCTCCAGCCTGCAGATGGAGATCTCCTGGTCAGTCAGCTGCTGCAGGGGGAGGATCAGGGATAGACGGCTGCAGGAGCCCCACCAGCCTCCTCCCCTCTAGATTTGATGGCAAGCCCCAGGATGCCAGGCCAGTTTGTCCCCTGACATTTTACCAATTGCTAAGGACAGCCAGGGGCACTTTGTTTTACATTTGGAAGAGCTTGCTCTTACTAGCTAGAGAACAGAAAGGTCTTGACCTCTACTTCTCTAGTTCAAATCAGGAGAAAAGATACTGCAAACACTGGGGTTGCAGCGTTAGAAGCAGAGTAGTTACAAGGGAATCATTCCTTGTTATTTATTGATCACACATAGGATTCAATTCTTGCTGTGTTACAAAGAGTCAGCCAGAGAAGAAAGGACATTTCATTAAAGAAATAAATGTTTGGTGGTGATTGTTCTAGAGGCTAAGGGACTACATGACAAATGATTTATGGCAATTTTTAACATCTTTCCTACTAGGCTAATAGCACTGTAATGCACAACATCTATCCTTCCTAATTCACTATAAACAGTTAAAAAGCAGGTCTTGAAAGACAAACGGGTGCTACTTTCTGGTCACAGTTATTGTCATAACTGTTCTTGCTGTCTTGGAAACAGACGGATGATGGATAGGAACACAGAGGCTGTGGGGAGGATGGCACCCAGCCATGTGGGTGCTGCCTGCGGAGCTGGACTGTGTGGAGAGGGAAGCAGCCAGCAGAGCATGACAGGACATAGCTCTGCTCTCGGGGGAGAAAAGCTGGCACAGGGATTTGGTATGCAGGCTAAAGCACACACACACTGAGGTAATAAAACTGATTGGGTGAGTCTGTTGAGCCTGCATATACTGAGGTGTTCATGGTGCTTTACACCACTGTGCATTAATGGGACAACTGGTGAATGCACATTTTCATTCCTTTTCTGCTATTTAACTTGCCAATGAGTCACTTTTGCTCATTGTACTGGCCAGTCTTTGATGGCATCATTAGACTGTGATTACATCATAAATCGCACCAGTGTTAAAGCAAATACCCACCTCTGTAGAGCAAACAAAGACGTGCTTTGTGAATATCTGTATTTTTGTGAGCCTCTGTCTTCCTCAAGAAAGTAAAATTTATACAGTCTCATTCTTCTCTGATGTACTATAGAGAAATCAGTCATTTTAGTTGCAATGGCTACCTAAACTTCTTGTTTGCTCCTTTTAACTTTGTGAATTATTTACTTTTGTTGGGGGTTGGGTTGTCTTTCCTTTTGTTTCCTTTTAACAGTGTAGAATTTTTTTCCACTCAGTTGCTAAATAGCCTTAATTACTGAGTACTTAAGAAAAACAAAGGCTATACCTAGGCCTAAAGAAAAGGCCCATCTATGTTTACTGTTCTGTCGGGGAGCTTTTCTCTCGAAGGGGGTGGGGGGTGGAGGAATATCTCGAGAATTGGGGACTGGTAAAAGGAGAGGGCAGGGGCGGAGCGGGACTGGCTTTCGGAGGAGGACACGGGAAGAGACAGCTCTGCGAGAGAGAAGTTTTTTTTTCGCTGCTGCTGCTGGAGCCCTGGCTTGGAGCTGTTTTCTTCTGCCTCTTGGGTGAGCCTCTGCTTGTGAGAGCAGCCGCTGAGCCTGTTGTCATCTGTTCGGGTGTCCGGAATCCCTGAGCTCGCCTCT
>WEKY01021049.1:320399-374410 GCA_013390045.1 Picathartes gymnocephalus | reverse complement strand
AAAAAAAAAAAAAAGTTGCAACATAGGAATGAGAGGAATGAGGAATTTGCTGCTACAAAAAGCCCACAAAAAGAACAGAGCCTTGAACAGAGCCTTGCAAGTGCTGCCCACTCCCCCAGCCCTGCTCCTTCGCATCACCACACACTGCCAGACACAAACTTTCCCCAGTGCTGGGGCCTTAATGGCAGCCCCATTTATTATTCCATTTACCAAAGGAATCATTTTATAGAACGAGTTACAAGAAGCTTCTTAAACTGGTGGAGTTGCCAAGTGGCTCAGTTTCAATTCTGGAGTTTTTCAATTCCATATGTTCTTAATGACTGCACTTCCACACCGGCTGATGCTTGGTTGCTGCAGTTCATTTGCAAATATGATTAAAAATTCAGCCAAGATTAATCTTTATTTTTCACTCAACTACCTTCAAACAAAACCACCTACAGCAACGTGTATGGTGATTAACCCACGCTAAAAAGCTTAGAAATGGGGGGGAAAAAAACCACGTCAGGTAAAACTATTAAAATTTGAATTATTTCTTTTCTACAAAGTTTTGAGACAGTGCTCTTTAACTTCGGATGTGGCAATCCCCCTGCATCTGCTCCACCTGAGGTGAATAAATAATTGACAGCGATTTGACAGCCCTTTAGAAAGAGCACATGAAATACATAAATAAGATGTCACAGGATAATAGCAAGCCTCCATCCCACAGGCACGAAAGGGAATTTGCTTGCAATCTGCACTGTAGAGGTTCAGCTGTGTCTGAAATCACTTCAGGGTGTTAGGAAAACACATCCACAAACACCAGAGGTTTATGGCCAAAAAGGAGACAGAGGAGTCACTTTATTCCAATAAAGGGAGAGACCATGGGGCATTTCCCCTGGGGTGTCTCCAATTTTTGGAGGACGCAGCCTCCTTTTTATCCCAATTTCCCTCTCTCTTTCCCCACTGGCTGAGGTATTTGAGAGGCACAGACTTCCCAGAATGCCTGATACCTCACATTCCCTTCTAATGTATAACCCCTCCTTAATTTTTTTTAGTTCCTGGAATTCATGCTTCTTCCCATTGTTTCTTTCATCTCTCACTATACAATTTCATTTATCAGGAGACTTACAGTTTATTTGTACAGACAAATCACCCTCATTCCATTCACCCATCAGTGCAATCCTTCCCATGGTTTCTTTTCTCTCTCAGTGCTGGTTTTATCTACCAGAGGACCCAGAGTTTGTTTGCAAAGACAAGTCCCTCATTCCTTTCAAGGGGAATATTGGGACAAAACGATTGTGCCCATCACCCTGGGCCGGGCTGCTCCAGGAGATGAGCCTGTTTGAAGTTTGCCTTTCACAAATTCTAACACGGCAAAGGTGAATTTCAGGGCTGCTGCATTGGATGTTTCCCTGCACAAATGGGCTTTGAGAAACATTTACAGCTGCTCTCTAGCCCCCAGCACCTCCTCCTCCTCCTCCAATAACTCTCTGATATGTAACTGGCTTTTAATTAAGGTCTCAGCCCTTGCTTCTTGCTTTCATCGTGTCTCAGGCTGCCACTTAAAACTAAATCCTGTTCTTGTCCTACAAAGATCCACAGGCCCTAAAGGGAAGTGTGTAATGATGAGCAAAAAGTACTTAATGCCGTATTATCAATTAGACTGAAACTCAGAAAACTTTGCAAAGGCAACAGCTAACAGTCTCTTACTGTAAATGAACCTTTTACACAGAAATCAACTCGGAGCTGGGCTGTTCCCCGAACCAGAAGGGTATTTCTTTTTTTACCAATGACAGGTCTGTTACCCTTCCTCGCAGGATCAAGCACTGGGATTCAAGGAATAGAAATATTTACAGTATTGGAAGAGCCCCCAAGGCAGCCTGGACTTTTGCCTTGGTTTGTGAAGGAACAATTCCTGTCCCTCCCCTCTGCAGCCGAGGGGCAGCGTGGCAGGAACTGGAACCCGCTCTTGGCTCAAACAGCTGCACCTGGGGAGCACCACAAACACCAAAAAAACCGAGCCACCAAAAAACCACCGAGCCACCAAAAAAAACCCTGAGCCACAAAAAAAACCCAAAACCAAGGCACCAAAAAAAACCCGAGGCACCAAAAAAAACCGAGGCACCGAAAAAAAAAAAAGGGACTGGGATTTGTATTCATTACTCCTCTTCTTGATTGAGGGCAAGAAAAATAATGAAATGTGAAAATTTTCCACATGACAAAAGAAAACTATTCCCACTTGGATTTTGCTGATAGCCTGTACCAATTCCCTAAAGGTGTGATCAAAAGGATGAGATCACTTTTAATTAGCTGTGAGCTGCTCTGTGGGTAAGAAACGTTCCTGCCTTACCTTGGGTAAAGCCTCTCCCTGCTGAGTGAAACCTGTGGGGCCTCTTTTTGCCTTTTTGTGATTCCAGATGGTCAAAGTCAGCCAGGAAAGGACAGGTAAATCGCTTTTTTGGGAAAATCATCCTGCTGCTTTCCCCCTGGGCTTCAGCTCCAGCTAACATCCCGAAATCCCAGCTTGTTCCAGGGGCTGCCCTCCACCTGTGCCACAAAGGGCTTTTGGACAAAACGTCCATGCAGATGGAATTCTCATCCCCTTCTCGCTGGCTGAGCCAGCTTTATCCCCCTACCACAGAAATTCTGTGGTTTTATAGCTGCTGATAGAGGCCAGAGTGCCCTGCCTTGGATCCACCCAGCCGAGGGCTGCCCAGGGAACAGCACGAGGCGAGCACACCTGGGCCAGAGGGCAGAAGAGCTTCTTCAAAACCCCTCAAAAGCAGTTTTTCAGCTCTTGCTTTCAGTGGGAAATGGGGGGGTTAGATAGCTTGAACCACCATCCCTCATCCCAAAGGCCAAATCTGCTTAAACAGTTTATTTTACATCATCACGAGCCTGTGCCTCAGTTTACCTATTCGCAACACTTGACTCACAGGGCTCTGCCAGCTCTTAAAATTAATATATTTTAACTACACGTTCCTTGACCAAACTGTAGGTGTGTCCTGCAGCAGCTGAAGGGGAAATCCGGAGGAGATTGATGTGAGCAGGGCTGGGGTGCCAAGGGACACCGGTGTCACCTCAGCCAGAGGCGTCCTGGCTGTCCCGCAGCCTGAACCCTGCAGCCACCTAACACAGCCACACACGGGAGCAGCCTCAGGAGCTCGTGGGGATGTCAGACTTCAGCCTGCATTATCCTGTCCTCGGTTTAAAGCCCGAGTCCGAGGTGGGAGGACACGTCTCAGCTCGGTAATTACCGCGGGCCCCGGCCACGGCAAGCACAGACCCGGAAAGGAAGCGCAGCACAAAGGGGTTCTGGCTAATAAACCCCAGTCAGGCATGAACAGTGAAGCAGAGCTCTTTCACCTCTTTATTAATCTGTGATATTTGCTGTGAAAGGCTCTCGGTGGAGGGAGCTCTGCCCTCCCGAGCAGCGAGGTGCGAAGGAACGCAGAGTTCCTCTGCATGTGCGGGGATGGAGGCTCCCAGCAGGGACAGCCCTGCTCTCTGCGGTGGGAGGTGCGAGGCACAGAAGCTGTCCCAGCGTGTGCAGGGTGCATAAACACCCATCGATTTGAAGTTCTGAGCTTTTCATTCCCCACGGGAAGGGGCAAAGGCTGTGACTGCAGCTCAGGGCTGGCAGAGCGGGGCACTCTGCCGGCACAGCTGTGGGCACCACAGACCAAGCTTTAACACTGATTTGTTTTAAATTCTGAGTTTTTCATTCCCCACGGGAAGGGGCAAGGCTGTGACTGCAGTTCGGGGCTCTGGGCTGGCAGAGCAGGGCACTCTGCTGGCACTGGCACAGCTGTGGGCACCACAGACCAAGCTTTAACCACATTTCCCCAGCAAAACGAGCCGTTTGCTTGGCTGGCATCCATCCGAGCAAGCGGACCGTTCCCCTCCTGAGCAAGATGAAAATAGAGACAGAACCTACAAAAACCTACAGATGTTTGTAGGAACAGAAGGCAGGCTGCAGCAAAAGGTGGTGAGGGGTGCCCAGGGAAGCTGTGGCTGCCCCTGGATCCCTGGAATTGTCCCAGGACAGGCTGGATGAGCTTGGAGCAGCCTGGCCTGGTAAAACCTGGCACTGGGATGTGACAGAGCCTGAGCTCTGAGCTCGGGCTGGAAGAATTCTGAGTGTTCTCCCATAATAGCAAAGGGAATTGAAGGATGAAGAGTAAATCAGCACCTGGTTTTCTACAGGGATTACACAATATGGTTTATGGAAATGGGTCTCATTTCCCTTTAGTCCTTAAAGATCAGAAGATCCCATATTCCCACGGCACTGTGCCTCACCCACGCCCCACAAAGAAGGGTGAGCTTTCCTTTCCAGCCTTCTACATTTCTACCTTTCCTCAACACTCACCGAATTAAGCTGCACAGAGAAAAACTTCCTAAAGTGCTGAAGTAACTGAGGGCTAAACTTTTTGTAATCTTTCAGCTCTTCCTTTCTGCTTTTATTCACGTAAAAAAAAACCAAAAAACCCACACACAAAAACCCCACAAACAAACAAAAAAAACCTCCCAAAAAAACCCAACCAAAAAAAAAAAACCCAACCAAAAAAACCCCCAAAACAAAACCACAAACAAATAAAACCAAAATCCTTCCAAGTTCTCTTGTTGAGGATGTAATTTTGCCTTGGGTCTAGAGGCAGCCATGGCATTTTCTGACTCACAGTAGAGGATTTTGGTCCTCCAAGCAGCACCTTCTCCTCCTGTCCCCTCCGAGGAACAACCTTGAAATTTCTTAAGTCCAAAATCAGAATTCTGGACTTGCTCTAGAGTGCCTCAAAAAAGCTCTGTGTGAAATAGCTGCTTCTTGTCAGGCTCCTGAAAATCCCTCGTGGTTAAACGTAATTTTTTAAAGGCTTTATTTGCTATCAAGCACCTGAATCCTGTATATTTTATAAGTTAATGAGCTCGTTTTGGAGAAGAAAATGTAGCTGTTAGGAATATTAACTGAAGTTCTGCTTACTGCTGGAGCGTGTGTAGGGTGCGTGTGTAAAAATCCCACTTTAATGTCTAATCTTGGAGTAGGTCCCAGAAGAGATTGATTCAATTTCCATTCATTATGGGAGCAAAACTTCAAATTACTCCCGTGTATAGACACTCACTGCTGGCAGCAGGGAGCAGTGACGTGTGGCAGGGGACAAAACCTTCAAATTCTGGTTAAA
Organism: Picathartes gymnocephalus; assembly: GCA_013390045.1. Lineage (NCBI taxonomy): Eukaryota > Metazoa > Chordata > Aves > Passeriformes > Picathartidae > Picathartes > Picathartes gymnocephalus. The sequence continues at coordinate 369,254 of WEKY01021049.1, read as the reverse complement.
ATGAAGGGTGTGTTAATGGGAATCCCAGGGGCTGGGGTTGCAGTGGGGGCTCTGGCAGTGACAGGTTTCATGAACAGGTCCCCAGGCCACAAAATCTCTGACTGCTCATCCCTTGCTCAGGAAAGGCAACTTAAGCTCTGAATGAGAATTGCTGCTTTGTGTTGCCTTGGGAACTAAAGCACAAGTTTGGAAGAGAGAATATTATCACTTAAAATATATATATATATACACACACTTCTTAGAATATTTACACATCACCTGGTTTCATATTTGCCTTGAAGATCCTTCTCTTACCCCTGAACTTTGTGTGGTTGAGGCAAGTTCTAGAAACCAAAACAGCTACAAGGACTGGGAAATAAGCTAATCTCTAATAAGTTTAATAGACTTAACCAGGGGCTGTTCTTCAGCCTCAAAGAGGCAAAACCAAAACCCTCCTGGAAATGCTTTATGAAATTCATCCTGCTAAACTGTGAAAATATGATTGTATGTGGCAATGACTGTTTACACCTATTTTAACAGAGTTTTAATAACCAAAGAAATTAATAATTCTGTGTGGTGACCAACCTATGGGCTATATCAAATATGTATAATATCACAAAAGCATAACTGAAAATACAGTTTCAGCTCAGTTCAAGCACCAGAGTAGCAGTGGGAGAGGACCAAAGCCAGGGCTCATTAATTGTGAGCACTTCTTTGTGCATGGTCAGAAGTTTATTCGGCGTTTAATGAACAATATTTGTGCCTCAATCAAATTTACTTCTCAAGGTAATTTCGCACTTTGCCTGTTTCACAGCTACTTCTGTGCCACAGGCTTTTTGCTAAAGACTCTGAATTTGCTAAAGATTCTGAGTTTCTAGCTGATGTTAGTGTAGTTTTTGGAGATAAGGGCTGGAACATCATTGAAAAGGGCCCTGAGAGCCCCAGCTCCTCCCCTGCTGTGACTCTGTGCTGCCAAAATCCAGAGTATTTTAAGGGTAAACCGTAAGAGGGAACACCACTGCAGTCGTGTTTGATTTACAGGAGTGGCAGGACCCCTTGCAGCTCAGATTTACCTCTGTGCTGATTTATTTTGAGTGGTAAAGTACTCGTCCTGTCTGTTAGTGCCACACAGACTCTGCTGTCACTCCTGCTCGGCCAGAGGAAGACAAAGGCTCTGCGGGAAGGCAGGAGGTGGATTTTATTTAACCCAAAAATTTATTTACTAAATTAAGTTTTAAATGGCTGAACCCCCTCAGAACACTGACAATTTGTTTTGCCTGTTTATAAAAGCGTTTTGCAGGGAGCACAGACATTTCACACGTGACGCTCCCAAGGGAAAATTTGGGTTAGAGATGCCCAAATCCAGGTTTTAGTCATCCCCCCGTGACACGGATATTCCACCTTCGAGCTGAATTTCTGCAGTGCCTTATTCCTGTATCCATCCTCTATCCCTGACCCTAAACACTCACAAAGGAAATCCAAGTCTGCCACGAGACCTCAGGAATTGATACAAATTCCAACAAATTCCAACCGCACCGAGTGTGACAGAACTCACAGCGGGGGCTGCACAAAGCACCTCCAAAGGAGAACCACCCTCTGTCTCGTTAAATCATCAACTGGACCTGAAGGTTTGACTCGGGAAGGTTCATGACCCGTTGATGAGCAGTAAAACACTGCATTTCTTCATTTACCATTGGTGGGTGAGCTGCTGCCCCGCTCCCCAGCACTGCAGGAGCCTGGCACAGCCCTGGGCTGCCCACTGCCATCCCAGTTCTCCCCAATTCCCAGGATGCCTCTGAGAGAAATCTTGGGTTGAACACCAGCTGGCACTTCTACCACATCACCTGTTATCAGCATTTTGGGAGTTTTCCCAACCGTTCCCCAAATTATTCCACATGCATCCTTCATTTCCAGGAATTGCTGTTCCCGGCTGTGTCAGCTTTGCTGCTGGTGCCTTGAGATCCCCCCCAGGGTCGGTTCTTTAACAAATCTCTCCTCACCCTGCACGTCAAAAAACTCCCAGCTCGGTTTTGGGGTAGGGGAGAGTGCTTGGGGGCTCCCCTCTGATATATTTGCAGTTTTTACAACCAGTTGGATTGTGAGAGTGACTCATAGGGTTTTTGCCAACTGGCATCCAATCCTGCCACACAGGAGGAAATGGTACCAATCCTGCTGCTGACAGGGTTGTAGAGAAAGAGTAAAGACATGAGGGCCCATGAAGGAACCTGAGAATCTCCTAATTGCAAGAGAATTATGTAGAACCCCAAGCCAAGAGGAAGGATTAAGAATTTAACGCCACAAGGTCATTTTCCTTATCTCTTATTTACTTCCTTCAGCCCCAGAGGAGCAATTTGTGTCAGTGGGGTGTTGTGCATCCTCAGATCCCACCTGGGAAAGTGATTTTAAAAATTATTTCCCTGCTTCCAGTCTGTAGGAGTCCAACCATTGTTTGCAGATTTACTGCAAACTCTGTGATTACAAAATAAAACGTTGCCTGTAAAGCCAGGCTAAATAAGCAGCATCAGGATGGCAGTGGACAACTGAATTAAGTGCTCATCTTTTGGTTATCACGTGCTTCGCTCATAAGATTATTTTTCCAGCACAGCCTAACACAATTACTCCACATCATCATCATCACAGTTTTGATGCCTACTGCATCAGAATTTCGTGCTGTGCTCTAAAAACCATCATCTTGCAAGAGAACCTGCAGCCAGTCTGAACAGGCTTCACATGGAGATGCCTTTACTCCATCCTTGGTGGATTCCTGAGCCACAGAAATCTGCATTTCTCATTTAAACCTAAGATTACATCTTGAGTTAAGGGAGAGTCTTGCTGAGCTCCTGACTTTTGCTGTGCACGATGTAATGGAGTTGTTTGAGCAAGGCTGGATGGGTTTCCTCTGCTTGTGCTGGCAAGAGCTGGGTTCAATGGCCAGAAATTTATCACATTTTTGGCAGGCCAGAGGTTCTGAGGCTGAAGTCAGCCCAGATCAGAGTCAGTGACTTTTCAAGGCATTTTGTGCCCCCTGTGCAAAACTCTGCCCTGCTCCACTGAGCGTGGCTGAGCAGAGCTCCATTAATGTGGGTTTAACAGCCAGGAACACCAAAAGGGGCCATTATCAAATCCAGAAAGCAAAGATATTTATCTGAGATCCAGAGGTGAAGCACCAGCTTACAACTTAATGCTTTGGCAATCTTTTCTTGGACATTACTAAATGCTCGGGTGTAACACGTGACTGTAGCAAGTTTTTTAAGGTTAGAAAGAAGCCCAACTGACTTATTACTAAAAACAAGTAAATTTCTAAAGAATATTAAGAGCAGAATTAATTCCTAATTAAAATTCTAGGGTGCAAGTCAAGCATTCAGACTCTAGCAGACTTCAAACCTTGAGTTTTCACCAGTTTTGTCAATTCAGCTACACTAGTATGGTGTTTATTGATGTCCTAAACACTCAGGCAATTGGAACGTGCCTCTCAATACAGAAATTAGAGGATGAAGTGCTTTATTATCTAACCTAAGCCCTGAGAGCCTCCTTCCCGAGACCTCTGGAGTTACAATCCTTGCAAATCCTTCCCTGGGTCTCTCCCCTTTGCCACGGGCTGGGGCAGAGGAGAGGGTATAAAATAACACATCAGCCTGTTTAACACAGGAAACACTCCTCAAAGAAAACAAACAAAACCACAAACACGAGCTGACAGGTTTCCCACACAGCTTGAGCTACAGCTTTGTCTATTTTTGGTTTGGTTTCGTTTGTTTTTTTTTTAATCTAAAACTTCTGGAGAGCCCACAGAGACATCTTGTGCCTGGATGCCATATAGCAAGCCAGCAGAGCAGAGAAGGGGTCACGGTCCTTTCTGCCTCTGCTCCAGCCCTCCGGGGACAGCAGAATCACAGAGAGCTGGCACTGAGCAGAATCTCTGCTCGGGACAGCAGAATCACACAGAGCTGGCACCCAGCAGCATCTCTGCTCGGGACAGAATGACACAGAGCTGGCACTGAGCAGCATCTCTGCTCGGGACAGAATCACACAGAGCTGGCACTGAGCAGCATCTCTGCTCGGGACAGAATCACACAGAGCTGGCACCCAGCAGCATCTCTGCTTGGGACACCAAGGTGAGCATCTCCCCTGGCTGTGGATGGATCAAGGGAAGGTGGTGGTGGAAGATCCTGGCACTGTGAAATCAGCCATGGCAAGGAATTTTTTCCATCAGGTGGCATCTTTCAGTATTTGTGAGCCTCATTCCAGAAGGTGTTTTATCCAACAGCTGCTGGTGGCCACTGGTTCTTCACTCAAGCTCTGTGTTACACACTGGGAACAGCACTGCAGCAAGGAAACCTTCAGGTGATACCACTGAGCTCTGAATCCAAATGCTCACATCCCTGAATGCTCTTTTTTTCCTATGGAATTCTCAGGTTTAGGCACAAAACAGGAGCTAAACAGCATTCCAGAGTTTAAATATTCCAGGTACTCCACCTCTCTGTCACTACAAGTGCTGTGAGCTGACAGGAGCACTCTGGGAGTGGTTTTGCCACAGGCAGCAAGAGGGGCTGGAGGCAGAGCCAGGCTGAGACTGATTCCCATTAAAACAGCTCCTCAGAGCATGAAGAGGTTTCCCACTTGCCCATGTTAAACACGTTTCTCCCACTCAAAGCCACAAACTGTCCCATAAAATGGGTATTTACTCAGGGTTGGGAATGTTGGGGTCGCATTGTGCTGCCATTTATTTTTTCAGCAAACCTTTCAGATGATGGCCTGACTCCATCTGAATAATTAAAGCTTTGGTTATTTCACTGCAGGATGCTCAGCACAGCTGCAGCACAGCCCTGGCTGTGCCTGTGCAAGGCTGTGAGGAAAGGAAGGGACAGGGGGACACAGGGACAACCCCAAAATGCTCCCACTGAGGCTGCAGAGCCATAAAAGCAGAGGAATTAACCCCAAAGGAAGGGACAGGGGGACACAGTCCCAAAATGCTCCCATCCCCATGTCCATCCCACCCTGGGTGCCCACGCTGTGTCCATCCCCAGACCTGGAACACCCCAGGTGTCCATCCCTGTGTCCATCCCAGCAGAGCTGGACCCTGCTCCCCACCACACAGAGCTGAGCACCAGGGCAAGAACGAGACTCAGAGATGAAGGCAGCTGCTGCTCCACCTCATTTCTGGATCTCCTGGCCCACTCCAAGGCTCTGGGCAGGCAAATCCAGCCCGATTCCAGCTGAAAGGAGGTGTGGCTGAGCCTCCCACCCTGAACCCTTTCCATGCTCTGCCCTCTCCCAGCTGCTTTCCTCGTCCATCCCCAGCTCTGGGCAGCCCAGGTTTGCTGGGGCTGGCACAAGGGGAGCCACGGAAAAGCAATAACAAGCACCTGAGCTAACAAATGTGAAGCTTATGAAGACTTTATCTGGCCAAATCTATTCCATTTACAGCGAAACGGCCAATTCAATTTAGCAGGCTGAGGAACCCAGCCCTTGGATTCCCCAGCTGAGGCTCTGCAGAGTCAAACATTGAAATGATTCGAGGCAGAGATAACACAGTTCCAGTCCCTGGCAAAACCTCTTCAGCTGCTCATCACTCAGATCTATTTTTGAATTCCTGAGCAGTGCAGGAGGCAGCAGTAAAGCTCGTGAGTTTGTGCCTGGCCCAGCCACAAGTGGAGACAAGCTATTACTTTGCCTTTCCAAGAATTCATTCAGTCAAATCCAATTTTGAAAGCTTTTGGAGAGTAATTTGAAATGTAAGGAATTCTGGGTTCCTTCTGAGCCTTCACGGTGCCTTGCCACTTGTCAGTGGCTCAGAGGCTACAAATTCAAGCAGAACTAATGGCAAAACAGCTTCTTTGGTTGCACTGTGAAGGTGCAGCTCGGGTAAGCAAATATCTGCCAAACACTGCCGCTCCTGTGAAGCTCTTGCAGGTACTTACCTCAAGTGGAAGTATTTTCAGTATAATTGCCATTAAATGAATTATAGGAAGCTGATATAACTTTATGACTGATGAAAAATATTGCCACATGACATCATTAAAATGGTTTTTAGAACTGCTGCCACTGCGTTTTGCCTATGTATTGTCTGCCAGCGTAGCCGAGATCCATAAAACCAGGCCGGTTTCACAGAACACTTGAAATCCAGTTTATGTGCAGCCAGAGACGTTTTATGCTCTGCAAGATGCGCTTGCCAGTCTGCAGTCCTGCCATCCCCACACATTCTGCGAGTGCAGAGGTTTTCCCTGCGTGCACAGCAGTGTCACTGTGCCAGCCACTCCCACAGCTCTCACCACCACTCTCAGCCCAGCCAGGGGGTGCCTGGGGAGCCAAACTCTGGGAATATCGGCACGGATTTCTACCTGGAGATGACATCTCCAGCAGCCACAGATGATTTTTTTTCTCCCATCACAAACACCGTTTGTGTTTTCAGTGGGGGGCAGAGCAGAAGTTCCACCCCCAGGCTGTCCCTGCCTTCCCCCTCCCTCCTGCTCCAGCAGCAGCCAAACCCTCAGCACGGCCAGGAGGAAGAGGTGGCAGAGAAACCCCCCCATATCAGTAACTTGATGTCCACTGCTCTCTGGCATCCCTAGCTGACCAATAATTCTGCTTAAAAACCACTTTTTCGTCAGCATTTTTGGGCTGGTCATGGACTGTTGGCTCTATAATTGGCCATTTTAACTCCCAGGAGAACAGGGAGGGATCCCAGAACAGTAATGGGTGTTGGGAGATCCAGGATTTGGATGAGTGGCCCATCACGGCCCTTGGCATAAACCAATCTCAACAAAGAAGCAAAACCCAACCCACAGCACTAAAGACAGCAAGGAAAAGAAATCTGGCAGTGTTATTTTGCAGAATGAAATGCTTAAAACAACCAGCTTCAATATCTAAGCTCAGCAGTGATGGCTGGGTTTGCATTTGGGCTCTGTTTCAGTGGGGAGAAATCTTCTGCTTGGGCTGACCACTGTCACTGCTGGTGTAAGTGACCAGCAAAGACTGCAAAAATGCAAAAAAAAAAAAAAACAAACCAAAAAAAAGGGACATCAGCAGAAGAAGAAAGGCCCAAAAAAACCCCCAAACACCCAGCATCCTCACCCCAAAGCACATTTTTAAAGGAATGAATTCTCTTCTCTGCTGCTGATTTCCTCTTTGGCTCTGCAGTGATTCTGCTATCAGGCTTCCCTAATGACACAGAAAAACAAATTCTAGTTTGCCATTCTTTTCCTTCAGATAATCTGCTCTAATTGAGTGTTTTACTGAGCAATCAATTGCACTTCACTCACTTTCCCGGGCTTGAATTACAGAGTTAGAAGAGGGGGAAAAAAAAAAACCTTGTTAAAACCACACATCCTAGCATTAGGATGAAATTCACCGTGGCCAAAGGATTCCTTTGCAACGCTTAACCCCTACTCTGAGCAGGCAGGAGGAGACCTTGTGCTCCTCTTCTGCACAAAACTGGAGCCATCCCTTGGTTAACAGCCAGTTCTGAGTCGTTTGGGCTAAGCCAGCACCATCCCATGGGAAAGGCAGCTCCCACAGAAGCTTCCAGGGCTCTCCCAGCCCAGCCTGGATGTGGTTCTTGCTGTAAAATCAGCTGCTGTGAAAGCCCTCAGTGCAAAGCAGAGAGCAGAGGAATAGCCAGAGTCAGACACAGCATTGTTGAGTGCATTGTAATGGTGTAAATTGTGATTTATCCACCACAGGCATCACACAAGAGATGCCGTATTTCTGATTTAACAGCCTGCTGTGTAAAAACTTAGAATTAGCTTCCAATGCAGCCTATTAGCGAGGCTGCAATGTGTGAAGGCATTTTTAATATTAGCTCTGGCTACAATTTCCCATCTAATTGAATGGAGAGGGGGGGAAAAAAAAGGGAGTTTGTAAATCTGCCACGGCAATGGCCAGTTACAAGGTTTTTTATGGCTCTCTTGTAATGGAAACATCAAGTCCGTGGGTAAAGCACTGTAACTGTGGGTAAAAGACATCAGTTTATTAGGGTAGGTAAAGAACCAGAATAAGCTCCTTGGTCTCAGATTCATCCCAGCTCTTTACTGTGCCAGAGCAGCAGAAAGGGGTGGCTTTGGCCTTTTTGGAACATGCAGTACAATCTGATAACTGGTATTTGTCTGGCACTGCTGCTTTGGGAAGGCCACTTCAAACATTTGCCTGAAAAATCCACGTAAAGCACAATTTTGGGTTGTGGTTGCAGCATCAGACCAAGCATCCCCTGGGTCCGGCTGATGAGGATTTAAAAATGTATTCAGATAAAAAGGTTGTGGGATTTTTGTCTTGGTTACAGTAAAAGCTACTGAAAGATAGACTCAAAAGTAGTTATTTTATAAAATTTACCAGCCTGAGGTTCAGCTTGGAATGCCCATCATTCTAATGGCAAAGCTGTGGACTCACCCTCACCTGAAAGAGTCAGCGGGCTATTTATTGTCTGACTGTCAGCTCTGGAATATACTGGAACACAATAATCAAGCAGACTTGAAACTGCTGCCTCATTATGAATTTTGCCATTATGGGGAAAGAATATTTAATTTCTTTCATTTAGTCCATTTGCTTCAGGATCTTTGGAAGTCCAAGTGAACTTGACGGTCCAAGAATGTTGGTGTTTGCTTTGCAAACAGCAGATTTGAATGGTTAAAAGGTGGGAAAATAATTTATACTATAATTTTTTTCCTTTATGCCTGTGTCCCCTGTCTGTCATCGGAAGTTCTTTCAGGCATGGACTGTTCCTCATCATGGGGTCTGCTGCAAAATAAGAGGTGGAAAAGGCAAGGCATCTGATGCAGAGGGTGCTCCAAGAAATGCTCCACTTTCCTTGGGTTTTCAGTCTCCAGAGCAGTGAGCAGGATGTCTCTGATAATCAGTGTTCAAGGGTAGGGGTAAGGAGGAGCAGAACCAGGAGAGATTTTGCTTGAGAGGCAGGAAAGGACAATACCCTCCTTTCCAAAGCAGCTGTGTTAAAATGATACCTGCTCTGGCTTTGTTCCGAGCTGCTCTGCAGACTCATTTAAAAGGAACGAGCCATTTTAATTAGCTCTCCCTGGACTCAGGAACATGTGGGTCCCAGGTGAGGGAGGGGAACAGAGAGAAATAAATATATATATACTTAAATGAAGAGCAGGCTGGCCTTGTTGCCAGCTCCCTCAGCTCTGCCTTAATCACTTTGAAGAACACAAGTCCACAGTGACCTCTGTTGTTCCTTTCATATTGGGAGATGAAAAGATGAAGCCCTGGTTCTGCAGCTGGTGAACACACAGAGAGGGAATCAATGACTCTTTCAGACAGGTCTCTGTGCAAGAACAGTTATCACAGGCATGAAATAATTAATTTTAATTCGACTGCTTAAAAATAGGAGCTACAAAAAGAGAAATGGCCTTTCCTTCTAAAAAAACAAAGCAAATGGATTTTTTTTTTAAAGCCAGGAAATCAGATGCCTCTCATTTTAGAATAGGCCTTCAATTATATTTTTTTTCCCCCACTTCTCTTCTGTACATATATTTCTTTCAGCACTGTATCTGCTGTGGGAGGATGTCCGGCAGTCCCCTGCATTCTCTGATGCTCTACAGCTTCTCAAGGGTCCCCATCACCATCACACAAAGCTCACACACAGGAACGTGTCCAAAGGCAGCTCCACAGGCTGGAGGAGGATTAGAACAGAGATTTCTGATATCTTAAACAGCCAAATAATTCACCAGCACCTGCAGCTCCTGTGCTTTCAGGAAAACACTCAGCATCGCCCCAAACCCCGGGGACGGCGCAAAGCCGCATCACACCGAGCGTCCTGGCCAGGCAGCAGGGAACCGCGGGCAAGAAATCCGCACGGATCCGGCTCCCTCCTGCCTGCACAGCCCAGCAGCCGTGCAGAGGATGCAGCGTGCAGGGGTGGGGCTGGAACTCTGCTTTTCCCCCAGCCTGAGCTCTGGAAGGCTGCAAGGGGAGCCTCTGAGGCTGCCCTGCCGTGTGTGCCATCCCCGGCTGCTCAGCAGCGATGAGCAGCTCTGCACGGGAAGGAGCTCAGGACACCCTTTGTGTTTCCTTCGTGGGTAAGGATAACACACGGCACAGATCGACCCCTTTCTCCCTCCGTTTGTGACTCAGGAACTGCAGCCAGGTTAATGGCACACCGCGGTTTGCTCTCTGACCTTCTGGTTTTGCCTTTCCTGGCTATTTCTACAAGTCCTGCAGGGAGCACCAGGTGTTTGGGTAGATGATACCGCACAGCTGGATGGAGGAGCAAACAGCAGTGAGCTTCTGTAAACACTGAGCAATGCAAGAATTTACCAGCAGCCCTCAGGCTGGATCTAACGTGTCCCACACGGATAGAGCACGGTATATTTATTTATTTAAACACAGAAACAAAGAGCAGCTAAGCAAAATGCCACAAGTAACTCGTTGTACGAGTGAAAGTCATCCTGAGCACTCCCAGACCTCAGGACTGTGAGTGGGTTTCCTACTCTTGGTGCCTGTAGTGGAAAAATAATCCTCCTTTTCCTAACACAGGGCCTGGAGCTCCACCAGGACAGCTGGGATAAAGCACTGCAGGGGAAGCTCTCCATGGATGCAGAAAACGCTCCTTAAAATACACCAAAACACGGAACCTCACAGCTCCAGCCTGGGTATGTTTACCAGTGCACTGCTTCCCGTCTGGAAATTATCCAAAGGTTTGGGTTTCCTCGTGGATGCTCTCACTGCTCAGGAGTGTCCAAGCCCCTTTTCCCTGCAGCTCCCCCTGCGATGCTCACTGCCCGACCCCCTCTCTGGGACACAAACTGCTCTGTGAACACGAGCAGGGAGCTGCTGGAGAGCTGTAACTGGTCATGTGAGCTTGCCTGGCATCGACTGTTGCTCAAATCCAGTTACATAGGACTCTGAGGTATTGAGAATAACTAAAAATACCCCCCCTCCTCCAGCTGGTTCCTCTCTGGACCCTTCTCATCTGGCATGGGGATGACTATGGTGGGGCAGAGCTGTTGGCAGACACAGCCTGGCTGGGGAAGGAGGCTGTAAAACCACTAAAGCCACCTTTCATCAGCACTGCTGCCCACTGGAGTGAACAGACCACTCAGAAAATTACATATATGTATATAAATATAAAAAAATAAAAAATGTGTACAGATATATAAAATGATAATTCACTGTTGGGGTTTCCAGACTGAGTGACAGTGAACGCTTGGCACTGCCTTGAACTGCTCTTACTCTGGGATACAACCCTCCAAACTACTCCTTATTTATGCCAGTGTGGCAAATCCTCCAGGAATTAATGGTACCACACACACAGCTTGCAGGAATGGCAGGCAAGTTAATGCAGTCCCCAAGGAAGCAAAAGGAATTAAAGAACCCAGGCACAGCATCCTTGTTTGTCACTCCCCACCAGCTCTGCCCTTGGTGTATTCCCATCCCACCCTGCTTTCCTGGAAGTTTGGAGCTCCTGTCCCAGGAATCCCTGCTGGGATTCAGCTCCCAGGCAGGCTCGGGGCACAGCTCTAATTCTGATTTATGCAGCTCCCATGAAGAGTTTCACCTGCCCCTTCCCACAGCTCAGCCAGGAGGAGTTTTTCCTTCATCCCTTGCTCCAGAGAGGCTCTGGGAAGCAGCAAAGCAAAGGGTGGCAGATGGGTCCCACTCCTGATTTCCCAGAAAATGAGGAATTCCCCAGCATTCCAGTCCAGCAGGGACTCTGCCTTCTCTCCCATTACAGCCCCACTGCAATTCCGAGCCACCAACAGCAATATCTGCCTGAATATTTTCCAGATTTTGCGTCTGGGACAGAAGCTGCAGCTGCGATGTGAAGGATTTAAATATTCCCCCTCACGCAGGGATCTGGGACAAAGCTTTATGCACCAGGTATCTCCTGCTATTTTGAATTTCTGAGCTGAACCAGGCCTGTTCCACCACAAAGAACTGCACGCTCGGTGATCACTGGGAAGCGAGGAGCTGTTGGATTATTTAAATGGTGGGAACTGAACAGGTATACCCAAATTAGGAGAAAAATGTGTGTTCCTTTTGATAATAGTTTTATTTATTAATGGAAGTCATCATGCTGTAATGTCATCTAAATTAGCCTCAATTAATTTGTGAATTAGTCAGGTGTGTTCCTGGTAATTTCTTTTCCCTCTTACACTTTTCAAGAATCTTCATGTGATAAAAGGAATTTTAGTACAAAGAAACGGAGAGGTCTCTTTATAGCAGACATGCAAGATAAGAATAGAACGGATACAGAAGGCAGGAGGGTAAATCTCACCAAACTGCTTTGAAATGACATGTCTGAAGTCAATTATTATATCAAAGCCACTAAAAATCATCAAATATCCTCATTAGCCACCATCTTTGATTTTCAAAAGTGATAAAGGCTAATGGAACCACAAGTTTGTCACCCCAACTCCAATCCATCCCCAGCAGCAAATTAAACAATCTGGGCACTGAAAGGGAAATATTTCTATAAATTTTGTGCATGGGCCTGGGCCTCAATTACACAGAAAACCTCTGAAGAGAAATTGAGCCTCTCCTAATTTTAGGTGGAACTTTGTCTGCACCTGGAGATGGTCAGGCCCACGTGGATGAAGGGATTTTGGTGTTTTGCAGCAAGGTGGGTTTGAGTCACCAACAAAAAAAGAACAAAACACTGAGCAACCAAAAGTCTCAGAGTGGCTCCTCAGGGTGCTGCACATCCCAGCAGGGTCCAAGGCAGGGCCCCACAGGTGACATTTCTCCCCAAAATGACTTTTGGGGATGGGGAGGGGGGAATTCACACAGAATTGCAGCATTTGAGCATGACAAGATTTTCTAGGCAATGCACGAGGGGGAGGGGAAAAAAAAAAACTCCCCCAAAAATTCCTGAAAATGAATAATACCAAACTGTACCTCTGTCTCCACTTTCCAAGGGTAGCCAGAGGAGTTTTTGGGGCTGCAGCTGATGGGTACAATGAGGCTGCTCTATCTCAATCAACTTCTTACAGTGCACTACACATTCTTTACTATTACTTTGATGCTTCTAAAAATACGATTTTGAAGCTGTATAATCTGATGTGAAATTACAGTTTATTTTGCCACAGAAGGAGGAATAAAAAAAAAAAAAAAGAGAAGAAGAAAAGAAGAGAGTGATGGCACTGACATGTTTGAGAACACATGATCTGTTTTGATAGCATGTTGTATTTGCAAAGCCTGTCCTCCAGGCAGGCTGTGCTGGGATGAATTTGGAATCCAAAGGCACGTGGGTCAGGCTAACTGGGAATAATTCTGGTACCTTTCTTTCCAGCAGTACAGAAATGACAGAGGATCCAGAACACGCATCCAAATACATATCCTCGGAATTTAATTAGAGAGAATTATTCTTGCCTACCTAGGGTAATTGCAACATTATGTTGTGATGGCTGTTAGCATCACATATGCTTACAGATTAATAGTGTTTCTTCCATGTCTGCTTTTGATTTAATCAGGCCATCACTCATTACAATCATGCATGGCTGGCTCTACAAGATGAGAATGTATTAAAAAAAAAAAAAAAACCAACTTGCCTGCTAACAAACAGACCTGGAGCTCCAGGGCTCTGCCAGGCTGCTGGAGCAGGGAATTCGCCAGGGATGTCACCAAAATCCACACTAGATCTGAATAAAAACAGCTCCTGTGAGAGGCTCAGCAGGGAATTCGCCAGGGATGTCACCAAAATCCAGCCCTGATCTGAATAAAAGCAGCCCCTGTGAGAGGCTCAGCAGGAATTTCACCAAAATCCAGCCCTGATCTGAATAAAAACAGCTCCTGTAAGAGGCTCAGCAGGAATTTCACCAAAATCCAGCCCTGATCTGAATAAAAACAGCTCCTGTGAGAGGCTCAGCAGGGAATTCACCAGGGTAAAGACTCCTGAACAATTCTCCAAACTCCACACTACCATCAAGACGTTGAACTGAGCTCAGCTCAGGGAAGCAGACGCAGATCCAGCAAACACCACAAACCCCATCAGAGCCTCAGAGGACAGTGATGGCTTTTCTCCGTGTGACACACGTGGCAGCAATGATTCCCAGGCATTTCCCAACAAATTTCAAAAGGTTTTTTTTTTGGGTAGCAATTTAATTTTACAAATATGGGCTGAATAAGGTTGTCTAAGGCTCCACACTATTGTTTGGAGGTGGTAGTTAATAGGAGAACTTTTTTCTCTCTTCAGGAATGCAATCCCTCTGAAATTAAGCATCAATGCCTAGGACACGCATCTTTTAACGCAGCCCAGAAGCCACAATCATACCCTTAGAAACAAGCAATCTGTAAAGCAAAATACACCCTGTACCTGAATGCTAATGCAGCAATTAATCATTTTAATATCCTTGCTCTCTCCCCTGCTCATTTTCCCTTGATTTTTTGATGTCGGAACCAACTCAGTAGAACACCACGCTTTTAAAAAAATCATCTTTCAAGCAGCAACATCGAGCACCTCAGAGCAGAAAACAAACAAATCAATACCTATTACAGCACTCAGGGTAGAGCGAGCTCTGGAGCTACAGTTGCAAAGACACCCGTGCCAAATTCCCTTTCCACTCCCTCTGAAGGGAACAAAAACCACCTAAAAATCCAGCAGCAGCTTTCTTCCAAAAAGCCACCCAGCTGAGTTGCTGGGAGAGCACAGCGTTCCTTCTCGCTGACCCCCAGAGAACACAGGGGTTTGAAGGGAAACAGGTCCTGTTTTATTCCTCCAAAAGCACTGCAGGCTCACAAAACCCACACCAGGTACGAGGCAAAGCTCTCCCGTTAGCACAACCTGGCACAAAAAGCACCACCAAAGAGTCCAGAAGCAACAACAACCAACAGCAGGAAAAGGACAAAACCAAACTTTACCTCCAAGATGCATCTTGAAGGTTCTCTGCAAGCTGAAAGCCTTCTTTTCAGAAGCTCACCAGGAACCCAGCACAAGCAGAACAGAAGTCTCCCACAGGAACAAGTGAGGGAACGTTCTGCTGAGAGGTTTTGTGGGGTTTGTGGTGGCTTCTGGTTCATTCCAGCACAGGTGAAGCCAATAATGAGGTTGGTTCTGGTTGGTTCAGGTTGGCTCAGGTTGGTTCCAGCACAGGTGGGGCCAATAACAAGGCGGGTTCTGGTTGGTTCAGGTTGGTTCTCCTTGTTTCCAGCACAGGTGAAGCCAATAATGAGGTTGGTTCTGGTTGGTTCAGGTTGGCTCAGGTTGGTTCCAGCACAGGTGAAGCCAATAATGAGGTTGGTTCTGGTTGGTTCAGGTTGGCTCAGGTTGGTTCCAGCACAGGTGAAGCCAATAACGAGGTTGGTTCAGGTTGGTTGTGGTTGGTTCCAGCACAGATGGGGCCAATAACCAGGTTGGTTCAGGTTGGCTCAGGTTGGTTCCAGCACAGGTGAGGCCAATAATGAGGCTCATTAGCTCTAACCAGGCTCATTAGCTCTAACCAGGCTCATTAGCTCTAAGGAGGCTCATTAGCTACACCTGTGCCCCCCCCGTGCCCCACCCCTGTGCCCAGCGAGAGCCCCCTGCCCTCGGCAGGGTTCGGCCAGAGGGGATGGCAATTCCCAGCTCAGCTGATTAATCAGCTGGGATTGCAAATGACGCACTTGCGCTGGAGTTTTTTTGGGTGGGGTTTTTGGTTTTTTTTTTTGGGGTTTTTTTTTGGTTTTTGGTTTTTTTTTTTTTTTTTTTTTTTTTTTTGCACCGTGCACGGTATTTAGCTAAACCCGTGATTAAAGGCCAGCTTCTTGGGCCTCGAGGAATAAAATAACCAGCTTTGATGTTGCTGATGAAGGCGGGAGTTTTCAGAGAATAAGATTTTGTGGGGGAGTAAAAAGAAATTAGGTGTTTTGCTCTTTGTCAGTGATTATGAAATCCAGGAGCATTTTCAACTCAATGAAGGTTTGTCACGGTGCTGCGGAGGGGACCCAGGGCTTTGTCAGCAGAGGAGGGGAGAGGGGGAGCATAGGACGAGATTAAAACTGGGATGCAGCAATCAGAGTGACAGAACACGGTGCCTTGCTGTTCCAGGTGGAAGCAGCTCATGCTCTGGGTATTGATCCCAGGGCATCCCTGCACATCCGGCTCCTGGGGATGGAAGCAATGAATAAAAACATCTTGCATTACCCAGTCCGTGCCTGTAATTATATTTATCTTTTTTTTTATTATCATGGCTCTCTGATTTTCAACCAGCAGTTCGTGTTGATTTATGGGCAAGAAGGAGGCCAGAAATAGGAAGGCTCTGGGGTGCAAACTCACGTTCAATCCCACGCTCTCATTTTCCTTCCCAAACACCTCTCTCCCTGTACAATTTGCTGCCTTGTCCCCTTGGCCAGACCTGACACTTTCTATCATGCTTTTGATTATTTTCCTGCCTTATTTCTGAGTCATTCTGTCATACTCTGCCAGACCTTTGCATGCCAAGTGCTACAGACCCACACATCGATGTGTTACTACTCCTGTGAGTCCCTCTCCTGAGCACAGCAGCTGCAGAGGAGTCAGTCCTGGGTGTTCAGGTCAGAACTTGGGCCCATAACCTAAAAATGCTGATCCTGCCTTTAAATGCCTACAGGTAAATGAATAAAATAATTCTTTAACTGAAGTGCTATTGGGCTGCAGCGTTAGAGGAGAGCGACCAGGGTTCCTTCCCATCAAGGTTTCCTTCCACTGCCTCAGGCCTGTCGTGTTTAGGACTTTGAATCTTTTGCTCCCACCTAGAGGATCAGCATTAGTGACTGGGAGCTGGGATGGGCTTCCCCTGCGAGTGCAGAGGGCAAACCCAAATCTCTTTAACCTTGGCAATACCTGTGTGCACTGGGGTGCTGCCAGCCTCTGCCTCCCCTTGCAGTTCTGCAAGGCTGCTTCTCAGGGGCTTTCCCTCTGTCACTCAGAGCAAGTCCAGTTGGAGGGATTGATTCTCAAGAAGAATTTTAATCGAAAAACGATGAGGTTTCACAACAGATATTATTTGCATGAGGTGACTGAAGTGCTGTGTGTGGCACTGGCTCTGCCAGCCCTCGGTTTGGGGGTGAGCAGCAGCCAACAGCCAAGGACTTCATGCTTCAGCCTGAGCTGGCTAAGAGTAGCTCTCCTGATAATTAAACACTAATGTTCTTCCATGAGTACATTATAATGAAATAAATTGCTCCAAGGGAACAATAAACTGCAGGCAGCATCTGAAGCATTTGAACAGCGCAGAGCATTCAGCTGCTGCAAGGTTCACTCAGAGAGGAGGAAGGTAATAACATCTCAGAAAGCACTTAGGAAGCAATTTCCTGAACTTTCAGGCTTTGTAGCAACAAGCTGGGACACTCCAGCGGGCGGTTTTACTCCTTCTCAATGGCTCTGTGCCACCTGGAATGGAAACACACCCGTGATGCTCCTCTGTGAGGCAGGAGCAGCCCTGGGCGTGCTGGCTCTGGGGTCAGGGGCAGCTGTGGGACCTGTGCTGCGCCCTGAGAACATCCCAGAAATGTTTCTGTTCTCGTTTTCTTGCTTATCTCTTATTTTAGCACTCGTCTGCTGCATTTTGGATGTGAAGACTGCCTGTCGCTCACCTTGTCTGGCCCCACAGCTCTCGAGCACCTCGCACATCTCTTGGGACACAGCTCGCAGCAAATTCAGTAAAAAAAATTCCAGACAGAAGCCAGGCCCCTCACACAGCAGCGTTTATTTGCCCCCTGAAGCAGAATAAATGAAATTAGCATTGTAGCTTCCTAACACTTGAAGTGTGCTATAGAAATATTTATAAAGGATTGAGAAAGTGTCTCGCACATATGTTTCCAATGAAAGGAAACTGTGCACGTGCCTCTCTAATTTAAGATATTATTCTGCCATGTGAAGATGTAAATAGTGACCACAGCAGTAAAAAAACGAGTTTAACTGTCTGTTCTCTTGCTGCAGGGCAGCAGTGAGGGATTTGTCTTTCTGCCTTGGCTCCTTTAACATTTGTAGCTGGCGGAAAATACATTTTTCTGTCATTGTGCTTTTTTAAAGTCACCAGGTTGGGCTTGCTCTGCTCGAAGAGTTAGCTGCTGCAAAGAGTGGATCCTATGCATGTTTTAAAAGAGTAAAGCACATTTTAGAGCGATTTGCAAGCCCTGGTGAATGTGCTCTGTGAATGGGAGCTGCTCACGGTGGAAACTCTCTGCACCCTGTTCACAAAAGCCATTGTGACTCTTGCTAGGAATGTAAAAACACCCAGAGATCACTCTGAGTCATGCGCAACAAGGAAGAGAAATCTCCTTTCTGCTGCCTTTTCAACGGGGCACAATTGCCTGTACGTTGGCCTTTAGCCAAGACAGATGGATTATCACCAAACAAATTCCAGTAAAACCTCCTTGCATTTGCATAACGTTAAGTTTCTACACATTCAAGCAATTAAAAGAATTGGTGCTTATGGCTTTAAAGAACTTGTGGGTTAATTACGACTCGTTCTGTGGATATGATGGGAAAAAGAAAATTAAGCTCTCTGGTAGTTAAAGGAACTTGCTCACTGCTTTACCCTACATGGGGCACACTGATTTGTTGAAGGACTTATTTTGCTTGAGGAGGAATAATAAGGGCTGAATTTCAATTTGTTTTCAATGCACAAATCCCCTTCCATGAGATCTGTTCCATCAGTGGAAGTCTTTTAGGATGGGATTGATTTCTCTAAAGTTATGAAGATGCAGGTTTGTTTTACAGGAAGGAGCTGAAGGCAGCACTTGTCGGCTGTATTCTGCATTTCACCCTTTTATCTGAACGTGTCCTTGCAGTTCAGATAAGCACAGGTCCTTTGCAAGAGCCTTCCAAGCCGTGGGGAACAGAAATCCTGGATCCAGCAGCACCACAGCGAAGGTGGTTCTGGCTGAATGTGCTGTTTCCAGCACGGTGATGGCCCATGGAATCACTTTTAATGTGCTTCCTGGAAGTGTTGGGTTTCCCCATGTAGGAAAGGGTGGCATTCCACTAAAATGTTTGAGATGGTCCCGCTGACTGCCATGGTCAGGCAGTAAACACAACACAGCTCCTGCTCTCACACGCCAGCAGGAGAAAAGGCAGAGCTGTGTTTTGGTTGAAGCTCTGTAACTCAGTACAGAATAAGTTTAAAAAGTATTTTTTAAAATTATTATTATTATTTTCAGTTATCTCAGTTTCCTCTCCTGTTGTGACTCATTTCATTTTGGAGGTGTTTTTTCTTTTCGAGGTAAGAAAATAGACATTAAAAGTGGGTTCTGGTACACAGAGTTCAACTATAATGAAAAAATACAGCAGGAAACTAAATTGTAGCACAGAAAAGCTTCACTGGATTCCCCCTTTGAAACTGAATGAAGGTTGTGCCAAATGTTTTTATTATGATAGCTGGGCATAGAGGCTCCAATCGTTACCCACAAAAATTCCAAGCAACTCTTGCTGTGTTGGGTGCTGAACAAAAATTGAGTCAATGGTCACTGCTAATAAAATCAAATAAACAAGGAAATGACATCGGGAGGGAAAAAAAGAGGAAAAAAAAAAAAAACCCATGGGGGCTTTATGATTTACCCAAGGACATTGAGAAAGACTTCAACTGGAACAAGCATTTAAATCCAGACCTCTGCAGCCCTGCTCTCTCAGTCCTTAAACAACTTCCTGTCTCCAAGAGCAAAGAAAATTTGTCCAATCTTTTACCTCTTTTGTTCTGCCCGATTTTCTTACTTTAGACTACATTTGGAGGACACTGAGTTTTCCTTTGTGAAAACTAAGCATTAGCCAACATTAAAGCTCCATCTTTTGATTTCTCTACATTAGATTAAATTTAAAACTGCATGTTACTAAAAAAAAAACAACAAAAAACCCAAAAAATGAATCCTTTTTTATGGAATTCAGCTCTGTGTTTACTTACTTTTTTATCCTCCTTTTCCTCTCCATTGTGCTCTGTTATATCAAAATGGGCCTCCTGGTAAGTAATACCAGTTAATAGCAATTACTTAAAGTATATTTTGTTTCGTGGAGGAGCAAAAATCATCCCTGATTTCTTGATGTGTTCTGTAATCCATGTCATATGGATGGCTCCATAAATCTTTCTAATGCCTAATAAAGTACACTGCTGAATAGCACAGCCATTACACATTCAACTGAAAATTCTGCTGCCTAAGTGCTGGTGTGTGGTTTGAAAACAATAAAACCAGCATGGAGGTATGAATTACAATCAGATTTCTACATTTCTGATTCATAAAAATACACTTTTATGCTCTGTCCTTAGCCAGCATTTGAACTTTTCATCCAGCGTGTGCCAAATGAATGCAATCAAAGCAGAGTGTCTTTATTTGCTGCTCCATAAGAAAATGTCCCGTTGTTTCTAAACTTGACCCCACATTGACGTTCAGAAGGTTGGTTTCATTTTTTCTTGCCACCCTTTGTTTTGTTTTGCTTCCAGGTCGGGGCTCAGAAAATTTGAGTTTCCTCCTCTAAATGTTTTTGAATTTCCTGCTGGTTCCCTGTGTACTCCTTTGTTATTCCAGATGAATACATTTGGGTTTTACGTGTGCTTTTGTTTGGTTTGATATTCCATCCCTCTCCTCCTTCCAGGCTCTTAGAAGAGATGATTAAATTCGGAACAGCCTGTTTCAAAATAAACCCAGCAACCACAGTCCTAAAGAGCCCTATTCTTTTCCATGATTTCAGCATTCCTGAGTTCTCCAGCAGCACAAACTCTCTGCACACAAATCATTTTCCTTTTGCTCCGAAGGATGTCGTTTGTGAAAGGAGCAGAACAGCAGGAGCTGCAGCAGTGCCCTGCGAGGGGGAGGCTATCAGAGAACTGACATCACCTAATGGAGTGCTAAAAGCAGAATTATTAACATTTCTTGTCAGCACTCAGCGCTGGTAATCCAGATTAACAGTCAATGGGCTCAGCAGACAGACAGGGAATAATAAAAAGGCAGATTCTGCTGGATGGTTCGAGAGAGCAGCAGGAATTGGTTGCGATGGAATTGTCAGCACTGCAGCTTCTCAGGGCTGGGCAATCGCTGAGGGGCTGCACTGGCATGAGCCAACGGCTGGCACATGGCAGGTACAACCACAGAACCCAAAAATACAGAACCCAAACCACAGAACCCAAAACCGCAGAACCCAAAAATGCAGAACCCAAAAATGCAGAACCCAAAACCACAGAACCCAAAAACGCAGAACCCAAAAATGCAGAACCCAAAAATGCAGATCCCGAAAACACAGAACCCGAAACCACAGACCTCAAAAACACAGAACCCAAAAACAGAGAACCCAAAAATACAGAACCCAAAACCACAGAACCCGAAACCACAGAACCCAAAATCACAGACCTCAAAACCACAGAACCCAAAACCACAGAACCCAAAAACACAGAACCCAAAACCACAGACCTCAAAACCACAGAACCCAAAACCACAGAACCCATCAATCCATTGGCAGAGGAAAACCCAGGAAGCAAACACCACCTTCACAGGGAGCTGACAATAATTCACGGGTGGGTTCCATCACGCTGGGATGAATTCAGAGCTGATTGCACCCGCAGTCCTGCTCCTGGGGGCCAGGGCTGGGAGGAAGCAATGCAGGACAAAGGGGAAAACATCTCTGCTGTGCCAGGCTCCTGCAGAACCAAAGCTCAGGGGCTATTTTCAGTTTGAACGACTCTGCTGGGAAGAGCAGGAGGCAGAGAAGATGGAACAAACCGGATTTTCCTGGAAGTGTTGCCTGTGCCTGTCTCAGCAGACGCTGTTGAGGTGCAGCTCCAATTCTCTGCACCCTTTGGACTTTGCAACCCTTCCTGCTGTTCCTACCACTGCTGTCCTCATCATTTCAGTTTTTCTGCTGGTCTTTTCCCTTTCCCCATCTGGAGACCCTGCCTGCAGCCATGAAACCCCACAGAATTACAGAAGGGAATGAAGTTTATTTGCTGGCAGCATCTACTCAAGAGGCCACAGCTCGAGAGGAGTTTGCAGAAGAAATCTCAACCATAAATTCCAACTTCTCCCACAAGTCTGTAAATCTCTCTCCCCCCACGTTATCCACACTGACCTATATTATTTTGGACACAATTTTAATCTTCCTGACCCCACGGTGTGGGGTTTTTCTGTTTTGTTTGTACCTTGGGCAGCTCCCATGGTTACCTACCCCAGCTCACAGGGGCTGCTGCTCTTCGCTGACCCTCCCTCACCTGTTCTGGATGGAATTACAGAGGCTTTTAAAAAGTTTGACTTCAATTAACAATCTCTAGCAGTTGCTGAAGGTAGGAAACAAATTACTTTATAGTAAAGTTGAATCCACATGGGTTTGTAGAGCATTAAACAGTCCGAGCAGACATAGGGTACAATTTATGGAAGAGAAGAGGATCTAAAAGAATGTAACATCACTCAGATCAGGTTAAGAGATACTTGACCAGAGAAGGTCAGAAAAACTTTTAAAAGTTTTGGATGGAGAAATCTGCAGCTTTCTCAGCTGGTGATGACTGAAAACTCATAGTTCAACCTTCCACCTCACATGAAAGAATTTCCACCCGTGTAACAGCAAGGATAAGGAATATGAGAGAAGGGAGCTCAGGGAGAGGGCAGGAGGATCTCTGTTGGTCTGTTGTTGATTGGTAAAACATCCTCAGCTTCTCACCAGAATGTTTCAGTCCCAAAAAGTCTCTTAAGAGGTCAGTAATCCTTGCAGAAACTTTGTGACTTGAGAATGAAGAGAAAAGGATGAGAAATATTAAGGGTAAGTACAGTTTTCTAACTCCTCCACTTGCAAAAAAAGTCTGAAATAGCTCTCAGCCTCTTTTTTTTTTTTTCTTTTCTTATAAGCTTCCACATCCCTAAATATACTCCACTAGTTTGTCAAGGTGGCTCTTGAAAAAAACCAACGTTGTCTTGATTCTGCTGTAAAAAAAAGCTGCTTTCAGGGAAAAAAAAAAAGAAAAGAGAATAAGGTTATTTCAAAATAGGCAGAGAACAGAGCATTTGTATGCATTTGCTCTTCATTATCTGAAAATCAGTCAGGAAAAGAAAAAAACAAATATAAAAAGCAGCTATTTTTTTCAGTAAAACATTTCCCCTTCTTTTGAAACTATTTGTGTAGCCTTAAGGGAGTCAAGGGAGTGGTGAAAAGAGATTTTTATGGTGCTTCAGCATTTCATTGCTGAGGGATACCAGAAACAACACCTGATGCACTGAGTGCTCCGTACCAGGAACCCTCACAGTTCTGGTCAGTTTTGGAAGGGACAATTCATTGTTTTAGGAAAGGAGAGAAGGAGGCTGGGCCTTTAGCAAAGGCTGTGTGAGGCTGTGTGGAACCAGGAGCTCTCCTGGAAGAGGGGACAGCTCTGGGAGATGGCTGGGATACCAGGAATGAATTTGCAATACTGAAGAGTGGCAAACTCTGATTTAAGTCTCCAAGAGAGGAGTGAATTCCTAATCTCCAATGCAAAAGCAGCCTCCAGTCTCGGAGCACGGGCTCGGGGCGAGAGCCCGAGCTGGAATGTTGGTGGGAAATCCAAAAAAAGCTCCGTCAGCATCCCAGGCAAGGCCAGAACTGACCCTGGGAATCAAAAAATGAGTTGGATTTGATCTGTGGCTGGGCATGGCAGGGAGCTGTGCAGTGCTGGGGAAGCCCAGGCTGATTCTGAGCGTTTGCAGCAGTTAATTTATTGCAGCTAATTGAACAATGCATGAGACCTTCCACCTGAGAGTGCTGAGCTTCCTTTGTGATCTCCATCCAGCTCTGGAAGGAGTGTGCTAAACCTCTCCCAGCTCCCAGCCAGTGCCCACTCTGGAACATTCTGAGTGCCAGCTTCTGAAATGTGGGATGGTGATTGCACACTGCTGGGATTTTGCTCGGATTTGGAGAGTATTTAATGGTGCTTTCCATATTTTCCCCTGAATTTTTATCATCCCAGTCAATTCAGAAGAAGATGAAACGTTCAGATCTTAATAAGGCTGTAAGCAAGCGTTTATTTCCTTTACAATTTTCTATTAATTACACAGCAGCTAATGACTTTAAGAGTCTGCTATTAATTCATTTATATTGGCTGTCTTTAATTGCCTATTAAGTACCTGGACTCATTTGAGAGATTTACATGGAACTGTTGCCAAAAATGTCTTGTGCAACTGCAGCAGATCCTTTTTCTGCCTGAATTCTGTATTATTCCATGCCATATTTATCATGGTTACTTTCCTTTTGCACAGCTAGCCTCTTAGCAGCTTAGATCTAAAAGCATTTAAAGTAATTATCCTCTGTAATTATCTTCCTCCATTTCTCTGACTCTTTTCTAATACTAAAAAAGCCCACAAAAAAAACCCCCTTGCTCAACAACAAAACAACAGATTTGGTCACATGTTGGTCAGGAATTAATTATTTACATTTAATAACTGTGTAATTTACTACAAAGCATACACTAACAGTTAAGACTTGTCCCTGAGGCCAAATGATGAATTTATCTTCCAAGAAAAATATTTAAATTGCAAAAATTCTGCGTTCCCATACTGGGAAGAAAATGAGGTATTTTTAGCATCTCAGGTCGTGTAGGACATTTCCCTGGTCGTGGCACGCAGGGGTGGGAGCGAGGTTTGCCACCTGAAGCAGATTTTCCAGCAGAGCATCCCACAGCACCTCCCTCCCTACCCAGCTCCTCAGTCCTGAGGGAGCTGCCAAGAAAACAAGAATAATTGTGAAGTTTTTTTGGAATAGTTTTGAAGCCAAGTCCATTAGAAGGTTCCCTGACACGAACACACAACACTTGCACTTGACAAAAAGGCATTTTGCCGGGGAGGAACATTCCACAGGAAAATCTCTCTCAGTAATTGGCCATGCCCTGCAACAGGAGTGCTGCTGTCTTTTCTTTTTTTTTTTTTCCCCCTTCTCTAATCTTATCTCACGTAGCTGTGGATGTTCCTATTATCCATACAAATGTCTAATCCCTTTTGAATCCCACTAAGTTCTTATCTGTCCCACAGGGTAAATTTCCTTTGTGTAAAAAGCCTGATTCCTTTTAGCTTTTTTTTTCGGATTTGTAAGTGATCCATCTCTCTTGTCCTTGTGCGAGGAGAAAGGGTAAACAGGAGTTTCCTTCCGCTGCTGTGTTGTTTTCACACCTCTTACACGTTGTTATTTTAGGAGGTTCTCCACTAGGATAATATCCTTAATCCTTTCCAGCCTCATTTCACAGGGAGCGGCTTTGTTTAAACAGGACTTTTTTTCCCTTTGGTCGGAGAAGGGAATAAAATGATGAGATGTGCAATGTATAATTTGACTCACCAGAACCGTAATTTTATGCAAGTTTAATTCCATTGAAATCAGCATCTCCTAATGGGCAAGGCTTGGCTCTGCCCTGCCTGCGCCTGCACTGGCACCAGATCATTTTCCATCCTCTTCTGCACATTACTGAGCAGTTTTTACCCTGATTTTTTGAAGCACAGCTGTGCACTGAGCAGAAGCCTTCCTGTGACTCTCCAGAACAATCCCCAAGGTTTCCTGTGACCTATTATTCCAAATAATTTGGACACTCACACCATGCCCAAGCAGAAAGCTCTTGGAGATGCAATCTCTGGGCTGATTTCACTGCTTGAAATGTGCTTGGCAAGGAGCAGAAGATGGATGGGGAGCAGGGGGAGATCACATGTGGCCATTTATTTTAAGATATGTAAATGGTTGGCAGTGCTCTCATTCTCTAATATTTTATACCAGCAGGTGTATCTTAATAACAGAACAAGTTATACTTTATTTCGATGCTATCCAGAGCCCCCACCTTCACTTGGGGAAGGTGCACTTAACAAATATCTCAGCTAGAGGAGTGTGGATAAATGGGAGATTTATCAGACACAGGAGGAGTTAATGTTATGCCCAGAGAGGTTTGTTATGAAGGGGGAAATTGGACCCGAAGTTTCCGAGCCACAGTTCGGAGTGTGAAGCCCCCGGCGCTGCTCTGCCTCGTTCCTCAGAGCAAGACGAGCTCAGAGAGGTGATTTCCTCCTTTCTTTCCCCATCCTTGTCCATCCACCCCTCGCGCTCAGGGGCTGCAAACTCCGCTTGTCCTGCTGTGACAAGCGCGGTGTCTCTGCGGGACTGGCACCCTGGAGATGTTTGGCACAGAGAGAATCCACCCCTGCTGGCACCCGGATCTGGGGAAGGCAAAGGGCATCCCGCGTGGCTCCTGGTTAGTGATTAATGAACGGGCAGGAGGGGCTCCAGCAGAGCTCGGCTCCACCACAGAAGCAGAAGCAGCAGAGATAAGCCAGCCCTTCTTCTGCTGATAATTACATGACCTTGTCAGAAATTATGGATGTTTACAGATTCAGCAGTGAATACGCGAGGGGAGAAAAAAAAGGACAAAATTGTCTTTATATGTCAAATCAACTATAAAAAAAATCCCAGCTTAAGATAGAAGAAAAATCTGTCACCTAAATCTTTATTTTGAGAAGCCAGCGTACAATGGAAGTAATATGACAAAAGCTTGAAGAATACCTTCGTGCATTTTTGCATTTTTATATATGCAAATCAAGTAAATGTAGAGCTTAGGGCTGCTTATTTAACAGTTGTACAATGGGAGCATTAACGTGCTTTGGCTTGAGAAACGTGTATTTCAGGCAAAAGGAATTATTTATATCAATATTGCTACGTGGAGGATAGAGAGGTGTAAAAGGAGATTGATAATGCAAATACCAACAAGTCATTCCACTCTTTAAATCAATGGGGAAAAACCAACTGATGCCTGCAATTAATTCATTCCTGTGTTCCAAATTACAGAACTCTGCTGTTGTGCACCCTCACGATGAAGTAAATTATAAAGGGCAGTGGTGTGAAGTAATTGTGACATTTACTTGATCATTACTCCAGAAGCACACATCATAATTTCGAGGGATTTTTTTTAATAAAATGATCACATCTATGCTTTACATAAATAATGTGATTCACCTGTAGCTATCCCACTCGAGAATAAGAGAAGCTGGTTCAATAATAAAGAATAAGAGAATAAGAATAAAGATAGAATAAGGATAAGGATAAGAATAAGAATAAGAATGGAATAAGGGAAAGGATAAGGATAAGCTAAGAAGAAGAAGAAGAAGAAGAATAGAATAAGGATAAGAATAGAATAAGAATACGAATAAGAATAAGAATAAAAGTAAGAGTAAGAATAAGGATAAGAATCAGAATAGGAAGAATAGAATAAGGATAAGAATAAGAATAAGAAGACGAAGAAGAAGAAGAAGAAGAAGACGAAGAAGAAGAAGAAGAAGAAGAAGAAGACGAAAATAATAATAAGAAGAAGAAGAAGAAGAAGAAGAAGAAGAAAAAGAAGAAAATAAGAAGAAGAAGAAGAAGAAGAAGAAGAGAGAACAGGTTGAAATTGCCTAAATGCTGCTGGAAGGTTCCGAGGCTGCTGCAGGTGCTGCTCCCCCTGCAGAGCTGGAACCTGGGGGAACCACGAGCAGCTCCGAGCTCCATCCCCACTCCCTGCTGTGCCCAAGGGCTCTGCAGTAGGACTGGAGAAAACCTTTAAAAAAGAACCCAAACAAACACCAGAAAGCCAAACTCACCCAGAGCCCGAGCACTGTTTAAGGGCAGCGATTCCCTGGGCCTTGCAGTACCTGCATTTTCTGAAATGTGATGGCTGTAAAACACACCTGGCAAATTCATAACAGGATGAATGTTAAATGCTGCATCAGAGCCCTCTGAGTTTAAATCAATGTGGCATAATTAACACTGTTTCCTCCCGGATAAAGGTCTTCTGGGCTGTCAACATTTTTTAATATTCTTCAGTCTGAATAGAATGTTCTTTTGGCAATAGATATTAGTTGGCAGGAAAAATTACTCGTGACCTTTTAGCTTACACAAATAATTCAGGCTTCTTTTTTTTTTTTTTTTTTTTTACTTAAAGCCTGCACACTGCATCTTCCAGAGAAAGTGACAATACATAATGGAAATAATTCTATTTTAGAATTCAGTGCTGGGTGGTTGTTTTCAGGCAGGAAAAAAACAACATGCACCTTTTTTTTTTTTAAGGGCTATAGTCCAAGAGAGACAGAATTTCATTATTAGACAATGCAAATTACTCAGCAGCCTGTGTGCCATTGGTACTGATAATATTTGAATATTTTAACTGTATTCTGAGCATTTCTGGCCAAGTGCTGGGAGCAGGCAGGCTCTAACCTGCAGCAGTTGTGTGGATTTTGTCCCTCCCAAGGAGAAACCTTGATGAATGTCACTGCCAAACACACCTTTGTGCCATCATACTGTCCTGGGGCATTGCCTGCCTGGGTTTTGTAGGGTTCTGTGTGAACAGGCTGGCAGAGGGATTAAAGGCAGAGAAGCCAGCCTGAGAAATTCTGGTTTATGGCTCAATCTCTGCTCCTGGTGCAGCAGCTCTCCAGCTGTTTAATACCAGAGAGGCAGAGGTGGGGAGCAGATGCTCCCTGCAAGACCCAGCTGTGCCTCTGGGAGAGGTTATGGCCCCCCGGTGCTCATCAGTGACCTCTTGGGAGTGCAGGCCACATGAATCACTGCACTTGTTTAAGGCCAAAATGCACCAAACTCTCTCAGATCACTTGTTCAAATTATCTAAACGAAACCTGGCAGATCTTTGCTGAATTACTGGGGAGAGAAAACTCCTGCACAGGAAGTAAAAGGCAAGGAATGTCTCCTGTCACCGAAGCTTGGAAAAGCAAGGTTTTACTCTCGGTTTGGTGTCTGTGTTCACACAGAGAGTGGGAAATAAGTCTGAGTCTCAGCAGAAAGAAGCCTTGGCTCAGCAGCTCTTACACACCCTGAGAAATCACCACGCAAGGTTAGCTCACTGCTTTGCCGAATTCTGATGGTCCTACATTCATAAAGACAGCAATAAATAAAAAATTTCACTCTGTAGTTAACTTCAGGCACTCTGTTCCATCAGTGTGGGTATTTGCTCCCGTTCTTGGGCATTCCTGATCAAGTCTGCAGTGCGTTTTCCAAAATATTTTATACTGTAGTGGATATTCCTTGGTTATTGTACTGCTTAGAGGTATGGATAGCGTTGTAAGTAAGGGTGACATGTAGTTTTATATAAAATTTGGGGGTTAGGTGTACTTAACTTTGGGTGTAAAGATGTGAGTAAGAGATGTAATTTTATATAAAATTTGGGGGCTAGGTATACTTAAATTTGGACATAAGGTTGTAAATAAGAGTTAAATGTAATTTTATATAAAATTTGTGGTTTAGACGTGCTTAAAAATGGCCTTTTTTTTTACAAAATTTTTGCCCAAATTTACATTTGGCAAAGTAAGCAAAAGCTGACACAGACAGGAGGAAGAAAGCTCTCTGTTTTGCTGACATCATATTCCAGTTAACAAGAACAGAACAGAGCTGTAAAAAACTGTATTTTTCAGCACGTGTGGTCAAGAACGAGGCAGGATTCCCAACTCTTTTTCCTCTGGCTGCTTTTTTTTGCAGGTCCCATAAGGTTTTTTGCACCACTGGTGTCAGCCATGGGTGATTTTCACAGCCCACACCAGGGCTGGTGAAATTGCAAGGAGCACAACAGCAGCAGCAATTGGAGCCTGTCAGAGGGGGCTGAAAATCCCGCAGCAAAGCACAGAATTACTCAGATCTCAAATGCACAGTGAGGCCATTTTTCCCTGTAGAAAACAGAAGAGATGGAGCTATTTCTGTAGTGAAGTCTTGGAGGCACTCAAAAGTCTCTCTTACAGAGATCCAGTCTCTAGAGTTATTTTTCTTGCATATACGAGCACATTTGAGGCAGAAATAACCAAATCCGAGTCGATTTCTTCCTATTTGGAATGTTCTGCCATGCAAAAAAACCTCAAACCAACCCACAGCTCGGGCTCTTAACCTGGAGTGAAACATCTTGTCAGCATTTCAGTAAAATCGAAGTTCCGTGCAGTAAAGCAGAAACTCAGGTGACAAATCATTTCATTCCTAAATTCAACACCCACCCAGGTGTTCTTGTCCAGCCTGACTGGTTTGTTTTATGGAACTGGGGGGAGAGGTTTACAGATCCTTCCTGGTGCTAAAGCACATCCCCTGCTTTTGCCCGCCGCTGGGATGAACCGCTCGCTGCTCATTAGTGCCTTTCTCAGGTTAATTAAGCTTTGCTGTAGCCAGAACCTCGGACACACGATTTATGCTGTGCCATTGCCACTGGATGGCATTAGTTACTTGTGCTACAGCAGTGGATGTGAAAGGCATCAATTAAACCTGGACAGCTCCAGCCAGTAAGTATTAAAGCGTTAAACTGGGAGTTCTCTTTGTTCCATCAGGTGATTCCCGTGGGCACTGCGTTCTCCTCCCAGGGCTGAGCCAGTGCTCACGAGCAGACATTGAAAGGAAAATCAGTGGCTCCTTTTGTTTACGTAAAAAAAAAGACAAATAACCTTGTCCTGGCGGTAATAAAACTTAATATAATAATGCTGCAGGTGGCTTTTCCCCTCACAGATTGGTGTTTCAGCTACTGCTGTGGCAAAAACATGGAAATTCCAGTCCCTGCAATGGAAACCAGCACAGGTCAGAGCCTTAATGCCAGCAACCAAGCTCCAGAACACTTCCAAAACGCAGAGGCACTCTAAACTGGGTGTTGCAAGCTATGCTGGTTGCTGGATTTCCTTCTCCACCAGCCGTGTGTTTGAGAGTCGTGCCAAAAGCCACGACGATCCAGCTGGGAGATAACTACACACACACAGAGCCCATTTTTAACGCCCTCAGCTGGACCCACACCGCGGCATACAAGCGGTGCTGAGGTTTGAAGGCCCTTTTCCCGCTCGTTTCCGTTTCTTACTTCCCATAAATCACTGGAAAACCACCTGGCACAAGGTTTGCTCCCGGGGAAGGAAGCTGGGACAGACAAGAAGGAGGAGCTGGGTAGAGGAGCCCCTGCTCTGCCCCAGCCCTGCTGCTCTTCACCTGAGCAACCCCTGCGCCCTTCCGAGAGGGTTTGGGGTTTTGGTGTGGGTGCTTTTTGACACTGTGGAATGCAATCCCACTCAGGTCCTGTAAAATCCTCGGGGGTATCCAGGATACAGGGTGGGTAACTGGGGAAAGCCCTGAGAACCCTCAGCAAGGATTTGTGAACTCAGCAAAGGCTCTTTCCAGCCCTGCTGCCTTTGGGGTGCAGCTGGAAACCTGTGAGCCTGTACAGACTCAGAGGGCACATCTGTCAGACTGACAAATCATGGAATAATCATGGTACATCCCCTAAAAACTCTCTGGACATCTTCCCTTCACACCTTTTTTCTACCTCCAAGCACAAGGGAAAATACAGTAGCAAGTATCTCTTCTCCTGTAAGAGGATCTAAATGTAATGTATTTATGAATCACATTAATAATAGAATAAGGAATTGATGCATAAGAATGAAAACATTTACATAGCAAAAAGAAGCAGCTTTTACTATAAATTATTAATAGCCTAATAATGACAATATGAAATAATAATTAACAAAGGCACAGCTATTATCACCCTAACAAGAAATAGCTTGACTTAACAAAGGATCCTACATAACAGATATGCTAATCTTATTTTCCAGTTTCTGGAAACATTTTCTGTTACTTTTCAAAAACTCATTATCAAAGTCACAAGTAGGAAACTACTCAAACCTTGCAATATTTTGGTTGTAAAACAATTTGATAGTTATTATAAAGTTATTTTTTTCATCTCTCTGCGGGAGAACAGGATGAATTCATTTATGCAAGAGTAATTTCTTCCAGAGTCATTTTGCGAGGTGATTTATTTGTAGAGAGGGACAGACAATAATAAAGTCTCCGATTTAAATAGAGCCTTTCATCCCAAAGGATCCTCGAGTACCTTCCGAGATCTATCTCTGCCCAGGAACAACGTCCCCCACCTCTGCAGTGACGGATGGGGCTGTTTAGCAGCACAGAAATTCTCTTTAGCAGCTTCGAGCAGGCACTGAGGAGCACCAGAGGCAGCAGGAACCACAGGTGGGGTTAGAATCCACTCCCAACAAGTGCAGCTGACTTTTCCAAGGCAGCACAGCAAGCGTGGGCTTTGAGACCCTGAATATTTCTCTGCTGCTGCTGGGCTGTGGTTCAGAGGAGCTCAACAGGACACGGCGCTGCTGCTTTTAGGGTCCCCAAAGGCACAGCAGGACTCTGGGAATTGTCCCCACTTGCTCAGGGTTGGATTTCCCAGCACAGCGCTCTCCCCAGGCCGTGCAGAGCAGCCCCCTGCACACGTTTGGGAACCCCTTCCCATCACAAAGCCCCAGCTTTGTACACTCAAAAGATTCGGGGGGAAAAAAAATAAATTAATAAAAAATTCATCTGACTTGTCCGGGCAGCAAATCCCATTCTTTAGGGATAAATTCCAAAATAGTCCAGGTAACCTGAGAGACTGGACACTAGTGACCCAAGCCCCGCCGAAAGCATTAAGCAGCAATTCACTGCTGAGCAGCAGCTGACCATCACTTTCTTCAGTAATCCTCACGCCGATAAAAGTGAGTGTTCACTACCAGCCAAGCACAGCACCATTCACCTGCTCCCGTGCTTTTATCCCAAATTCACTGCAGGCAGCCAAAAGGCTTCCAGTGCCTTCACTGGCTTTGGGCCACGTGGTGTTTTCTTAGTAAAGTCTTTCGGAAAAGAGAAATTTCTTTTTGCTTTTATTTTTTTCCATGTGTTCATGCAATACCTTCACCGGGCCACGTGGTGTTTTCTGTTTCAAGTCTTTTGGAAAAGGGAAAAATTTCTTTTTTCTTTTATTTTTTCCATGTGTTCATGCAATACCTTCACTGGCTTTGGGCCACGTGGTGTTTTCTTTGTAAAGTCTTTTGGAAAACAAAAATTTCTTTTTGCTTTTGTTTTTTCCATGTGTTCATGCAATACCTTCACGGGCTTTGGGTCACGTGGTGTTTTCTGTTTCAAGTCTTTTGGAAAAGGGAGAAATTTCTTTTTGCTTTTGTTTTTTCCATGTTTTCGTGCAATACCTGAGTGCAGTTTTTTGGCCAGGAGTTTCTCCACTCAGCCCAAAGGACTCGTTCTGGAGCCCCCGGAGCTGCCAGGAGCAGCACTGAGCACAGACAGGATTGCAGCCACTGGTGATTGAAGCACTTTAAAAACACCAGCAACTTCGTAGCAGATAATTTATGCTACACTTGATGAACATTTCTAATGACACACAAATAGTCGGCGGTGTAGCCTTTCCAAAAAAAAGCAAGGATCTCACACCCGGAGTTGCTGGAGCCCCGAGCTTTCCCACTGAACTATTTAGGTCACAAGAATTACAGACAGGGAATTTAAGCATGGATTAATACTAAAAAAAAAGCGATTTCCACTATCAGTGTTTTTCAGTGTGCTTGATAATCCTTTGCTTTTTATGAGACATAACTGCCCTCAGTTATATCTCAGCAGCCACGTGATTTGCATAAGGCCTGCGGAGGATCAGGAATTGGGGTTGCCTTTTCCTGATCTTTGTTTAGTCCTGGAGCAATCTGTTGTGTGACAGCTCAATGTAAGACCAGATTCAGCTGATTTTACAAAAGTCACCATTTCTCGTGCAGGGACAGGAGCAGCATTTTGTGGGGTTTATTTTGTTTTATTCTTTAAGTAAAGAGTTCTCCTTTATGTGGCAAAAGGGGTGTAGAAATAATTATTCTTCCTGTGGCACTTAGAATATTGCTGATTATGGTGGTGCTGTGCTGAATGCTGGAATAGATGGAGGTCTCTCCCAGCCTTGATGATTCTGTGATTCTGTGGAAAAATGGACCTTTTTTATTTATGCACCCTGCAGTTACATATGAGCTTTTATATATCTACAGCATCTAATTCAAAATGTCCAATTCCTGCATTTCTTGTTTTCCATATCTAAGTCCAGGGAACAGCATTTCTATTGCTTAGCAACTTCTTGGTGTTTTTAAATGTTTCCATCCCGTGGTAACAAAGACATTTGGAGGAGCCAGGATGACCCCACACTTTGTGTTTTCAGATTGAAAATTTGAGTTTTCCTCCCAGACCTCTCTCTTTCTCCCTTTCTCTCAAGGAAAGGAGAAACTTGCAGCAGCAGATGTTTAGTAAAGGTCACTACACTTATAAGGACGAGCAGAATCTCCAGTAAAGGCTGAAATTTAATACTAAGTGTTTCCTGACAAAATGGAATTAATTACTACAGTCTTCCTTGCCTAAGATCCCAATAAATGATATTTGTAAATTATTGCAAAAGGTTTGTACAAGGGATTGTCAATCAAAGCCCTGCTTATCTAAGGGGAGGCCTAAAACTTGCTGGGAGCAGCTGCTGGGAGAGGATTTAAGGTCAAGCTTGAAGTTTCTGGTAGCTGGCCACCCCTAAATGTTTATAAGGCGTCAGGTTTGAGTGATTATGCACAATTGGTGGATTTCTTTCCAGCCAACTCATTAGCAACAGCAGCAGAACTTTTGCAAGGACACAGAGACATTTCCAATCACAGGATTTTTATAACATTTGATTGGCACTTCTGGACAGCACTGCCCCATAAATATGTAAATACGAACACATCTATTTTTCCATCATAATGGTGCAAAAACTGGATTTCTAGGGATGTCTTTTCCAATATCTGCATGAAGGAAGGCAATGGGTTGCCA
Organism: Picathartes gymnocephalus; assembly: GCA_013390045.1. Lineage (NCBI taxonomy): Eukaryota > Metazoa > Chordata > Aves > Passeriformes > Picathartidae > Picathartes > Picathartes gymnocephalus. The sequence goes on along the minus strand of WEKY01021049.1, from coordinate 334,795 downwards.
GCATACACAAATACCACGTGCTAGAGTTCAGGAAACAGAGGAGGAGTGCACGATGCAGAGAGGAGAAGTTCCTTTATTAACATATTCCTACTCACATCTCCAGCCCATTAGCATCCTCATCTCTTGGGGAAAACCACATTCCTGGTGGGAGATTTAATCACTGTCACACTGAAGCACCTCGCCCAAAAAAACCTAAGGACTCGAGCCCTAATCAGCCCTTAAAATGTATGCAGATATTCTGCAAATGGATGTAGAGTGTTACTCAATCAGAAAAAAACCATATTCTGCAAAGCCATTAAGTGTCGGGCAGCGGCGTGAATCTCTTTATTCCAGCCACTTTTTAGTATGACGAGAAGAGAAGGAAATTTTTCCTTCATGGTGGTGGTTCCCAGTGATTCTCCCCAGTGGAACGAGAGCGTGGAGCCCGGGCAGGAACGCAGGAACGAGCTCTCAACCGCGTGGAAAATCACGGGTGCCGGGAATTCTCCGCCGCGCAGAGCTGCTGAGGCAAAAACATTGGGGTCGTTAAAAGCCGTGAGAGCATCTTGTGCCTAATGGAGCGCTGCGGAGCAAGGAAATGAGCCTTGAGAGGCCGAGTGCCCTTTACTCCATCCCCAAACATTATTTCTTCTCGTCCTTATGTTCTAAATTAATACCTTGTTTTCCAAGCAGCGTAGCATCTCCGTTCCAATCACATGCCACTTTGGGTTGGAGGAGTCATTAACCAAGCTATTTGCATCAATTCCCAGGCAGCCCGTGCTCCCGCTGCTGCTTCCGTCTTCTGGAAGGTTCTGCTCCAGGGAGCGCACAGGGATAACGCCGGCTGATAGCCGTGGGTGGCTGCACACCGCTTTTAGGGATTGTGCAGGGATTTTCACACTTGTTTTAGGGATTTTCTCACTTGTTTTAGGGATTTCCAGCCCCCACGAAGCGGGAAAGCGGAGCCGTCCAGGGCAGTCCCGCTGTGCTGGAGCAGAAATCAGCTCTGGGATGGGATGAGACGAGGAGATGCCGGGGGTCTCTGAGACCTTTGGGTGCCTCCATCCCTCAGCATGTCCTGAGCAGAATATTCCTCAGCAAAACCACACCAGGCTGGCGTTCAGGTGATAAAAGTGTCACCGAAATTGGGGGATGAAGAAAAACCCTCCGGCACTTTGTTTGTAACGATGGAGAGCCAGGCATTGCTTTATTGTGGCCAGGATGTGCCGTGGAAAACATTTCTTTTCTCTAGACTTTCCACAGATTTATGCACAAAAACCCCAAAGCAATTCTCGTTCATTGGTCCCAAATTAGACAGTTCTTCGGATTTGATTTCCTATTGGTTATTGATTGATGATAATTTCTCCTCATTCTCTAGTTCTCATATCAGACTTTTCCAGCCCAGGTGTCTGTGACTGTGCCAGGGGTGATGTTCAGGGCTGATGTTCATTAATGTTCATTAATGCTCCTTTATTTCCTGTGTAACTCTGGCTACTCCCAGAACATGGAGATGTTAAACCAGGCTTCACCCAGCGAAACAGAAAAAAACCCCTTAAATTCCCTTTCTTTTAAAAACAACCTTCAATTCCCTCTCCCCTGGGCAAAGGCGGACAAACCCCTGACAGGAGTCACGAAGATATTTTAAAAGTTGCATCATTTCCACCAGAGACACCGTGGTTCTGTCAGGACTCCCCCCAGGCACAGCTTTTCCTGGGGGGGCACAGGGAATTTTCCTCAGGCCAGAAGTTCCCTCCTGCGAATTCTGCAGGCTGAAGAATCCAGCGGCAGGAGGGGGATTCTCAGAGCAGCAAATCGGGTTCTGCGGCCGCTGCAGCGCCTTGGGCAGGTGATGAGAGCAGCCCTGGAAACACTGCCAAGCTTCCAGCCCGGGGTAAATCATCATTAATGGCTGTAAATCCAATCTCCAAGGGCTCCTCGTTCCTCAGGGAAGGCTGCTGGAGCTGCTGGAAGCGTGGCAGACAAAGTGTTTCACATCAGAGCTCCAAAACACGGCCTGTGCCAGGGTCTGCCTTAAGGTGTTACAAATTAAACCAATTTCTTTCTACAGCCAGTTTTTAAAATAGAAGCAATGTCCCAACTATGTATTAAATATTATTAAATATCGTTTAGGAAAAAATTATAAAAATAGTGCCAGTGTTAATTTATATTGTAACTCCTGCATTCCAATCCTTAACTTTGCTTATCTCTGCCTAAAACTCATAATTAAACTTTTTAAAATATCAATACTTTTTATTATTTGAAATCTGCTGTTTTATATCTTCAGGACTGATCAATCTTTTTGAATTAAGGGCAGAGTGTCTGGCAAATACATTGTGCAGGGCTCAAACTCATCTATTTCTAAAGAAAAGAGGAAAGAGAATGAACTGGGTTTTTCCAAATGAAAAATTGATGTTGCCTATCCCTGAGAAAAATTGTCTGGATGGAAGTTGTGAGACCATTCTGATAATGCTTCAATCCAGTTCATATATATATATATACAAACATATATGTGTATTTATAAATTTATTCATATGCATATACATGTTTATATTTAAATATATATAATTAATTACGCACGTAGGAACTAGACTGTTTTGTTAAAAAAAACCCCATAAATTGTTAATAATCATGCTAATACAATTTCTCAATAAAACATTATAAAATGCCCTGTCACCCCAAATTTAGACACTGACATGGTATCAGTTTGCTTTCTTTTCTCTGAACTTTTCCTGTGTTCTAAGGCTGACTGAAAACCAACCATAATGGCCCTGGGTTTCTTGGCCAACCCTTTAAAAGTGGAGGATGCAGCCAAAGCTGATTTGCCAATTTAAATATGACAGTTTTATTGCCTGCTGTTTAGCATCTGCCATAATTAGAGCCATTAGAGGAAAATATTTTATCATTATATGAGAATTTCTCATCTGTGGAAATATTTCTGCACAGCATCCAGTGAAGTATTCTTACACAGTCTCCAATTAGTCAAATTTTCCAGTCTTAATTCTTTCTCTAAATCAATGTGGCTCATAATTATTTTAAGCTTTATGGAATTAGCTCTTTTCAAAGCACTGCTATGCGTTCCATGACAGATTTGGACTTTATTCTGTTTGCATATTACAAATATAATCCAGCTATAATCATCTCCTCCTAAAATACGGTGATTTTTTTAGTCCTCTAATGTATCAGCCTTTTGTTCCCAACACCCTAATCCTGTGCTAAATGTGCTTTTTGCTTTTCCCCATTTTCATTTTGCTGTCAAGGGCACCATTGTGGGATCAAACACTGAGTAAGGGCTAGGCAGGAGGGAGCTGTGCCAAGCACATCCCTTTTTTCTGGAGGTGTCTTCCCATTTATCTCAGGTCATGCTCCACCACACCAAGAACTGTCTGGTTTTAGCATAAACTGGAGAACTCTGTTGAAATTGGCTTGATTTTCCTGCCAGTTGTTAATTCACATAGCTTGGTCATCTCCCATTTCTTTTGATCTCCAGGGGAAAACCCTGAAATTCTTGAGTTCTTCAATAAGAAACGTGGATCCTCTGGGCTTTGAGATGGAGCTGCCTCAGTGGGGTCTCAGAGAAAGCAGAATTCTCCAAGAGGATCCCTTAAATTTGGGATTTCACCCTCACACCTGGTCATGCTCCACCACAGCAAGAATTGTCTGGTTTTTGTATAAATTGGAGAACCTTGTTGAAATCTGCTTGATTTTCCTACCAATTGTTAATTCACATTGCTTCGTCATCTCCCATTTCTTTTGATCTCCAGGGGAAAACCCTGAAATTCTTGAGTTCTTCAATAAGAAACGTGGATCCTCTGGGCTTTGAGATGGAGCTGCCTCAGTGGGGTCTCAGAGAAAGCAGAATTCTCCAAGAGGATCCCTTAAATTTGGGATTGGCAAACACAGCAGAAATTCCTTGGCTTTTGTGCACACGAAAGTAAAAAGAACTCGAAGCAGAAGAGTAAAATCAAGCCTGGGAAATCTCAGAGGTTAAATCAGAAACTGAGGGTGCTTTGCCATTTTGGGATGTTATGTATGCACCATGCACTAAGAGCAGATTTTAAGCTGAATGATGCTGTACAAAAAATACAGGGCAATTCTTAAAAAAAAAGTGTCATTTGCTTCTGCTCCAGGTGGTTGAGCGCAGCAANCACTGACATGGTATCAGTTTGCTTTCTTTTCTCTGAACTTTTCCTGTGTTCTAAGGCTGACTGAAAACCAACCATAATGGCCCTGGGTTTCTTGGCCAACCCTTTAAAAGTGGAGGATGCAGCCAAAGCTGATTTGCCAATTTAAATATGACAGTTTTATTGCCTGCTGTTTAGCATCTGCCATAATTAGAGCCATTAGAGGAAAATATTTTATCATTATATGAGAATTTCTCATCTGTGGAAATATTTCTGCACAGCATCCAGTGAAGTATTCTTACACAGTCTCCAATTAGTCAAATTTTCCAGTCTTAATTCTTTCTCTAAATCAATGTGGCTCATAATTATTTTAAGCTTTATGGAATTAGCTCTTTTCAAAGCACTGCTATGCGTTCCATGACAGATTTGGACTTTATTCTGTTTGCATATTACAAATATAATCCAGCTATAATCATCTCCTCCTAAAATACGGTGATTTTTTTAGTCCTCTAATGTATCAGCCTTTTGTTCCCAACACCCTAATCCTGTGCTAAATGTGCTTTTTGCTTTTCCCCATTTTCATTTTGCTGTCAAGGGCACCATTGTGGGATCAAACACTGAGTAAGGGCTAGGCAGGAGGGAGCACATCCCTTTTTTCTGGAGGTGTCTTCCCATTTATCTCAGGTCATGCTCCACCACACCAAGAACTGTCTGGTTTTAGCATAAACTGGAGAACTCTGTTGAAATTGGCTTGATTTTCCTGCCAGTTGTTAATTCACATAGCTTGGTCATCTCCCATTTCTTTTGATCTTCAGGGGGAAACTCTGAAATTTTGAAGTTCTTAAATAAGAAACGTGGATTGTCTGGGCTTTGAGATGGAGCTGCCTCAGTGGGGTCTCAGAGAAAGCAGAATTCTCCAAGAGGATCCCTTAAATTTGGGATTTCACCCTCACACCTGGTCATGCTCCACCACAGCAAGAATTGTCTGGTTTTTGTATAAATTGGAGAACCTTGTTGAAATCTGCTTGATTTTCCTACCAATTGTTAATTCACATTGCTTCGTCATCTCCCATTTCTTTTGATCTCCAGGGGAAAACCCTGAAATTCTTGAGTTCTTCAATAAGAAACGTGGATTGTCTGGGCTTTGAGATGGAGCTGCCTCAGTGGGGTCTCAGAGAAAGCAGAATTCTCCAAGAGGATCCCTTAAATTTGGGATTTCACCCTCACACCTGGTCATGCTCCACCACAGCAAGAATTGTCTGGTTTTTGTATAAATTGGAGAACCTTGTTGAAATCTGCTTGATTTTCCTACCAATTGTTAATTCACATTGCTTCGTCATCTCCCATTTCTTTTGATCTCCAGGGGAAAACCCTGAAATTCTTGAGTTCTTCAATAAGAAACGTGGATCCTCTGGGCTTTGAGATGGAGCTGCCTCAGTGGGGTCTCAGAGAAAGCAGAATTCTCCAAGAGGATCCCTTAAATTTGGGATTGGCAAACACAGCAGAAATTCCTTGGCTTTTGTGCACACGAAAGTAAAAAGAACTCGAAGCAGAAGAGTAAAATCAAGCCTGGGAAATCTCAGAGGTTAAATCAGAAACTGAGGGTGCTTTGCCATTTTGGGATGTTATGTATGCACCATGCACTAAGAGCAGATTTTAAGCTGAATGATGCTGTACAAAAAATACAGGGCAATTCTTAAAAAAAAAGTGTCATTTGCTTCTGCTCCAGGTGGTTGAGCGCAGCAAACAGTGATCCACAATTCCCTGAGGAGAAATGGAAGTTCTCTCTCAGGCCAGAGGAGTTTCATCAAGAGTGTTGTATCAATGTTAACACGTTCTCCAGAAGAGGAAAATACTCTTTGCTGGCAGGCACTTCAATATATTTTTCAAAGTGCTTGGCTGGCTTGCACATTTAAGTACTTTTGGATCCAAAGTTATGCCAAAATTAGGCAAAAATGAAGAGAGAGAGCAGGCCTGAAGGCTGTGAGAGAGAAAGGCAACTGGTCACAATGTAGTGCTTGTTTTGAACTGACAGAGTTGTCAGACAAATGTAAAGATAATGGGAAAGGAGAGAAGCTTGATCATTTTTTGCAATCCAAAATTTGCATGCAAGCCTCACTTAACACTGCTCCTTCAGTCACAAGGGCACGGAACCAACAGGCTGGGCAAGGAGTGATTCAACACCAGTAAATAAAAATATGCATCCCTTGGCATTTTGAAAAAAAAACCCCACAGATGTCACATCTCGGCAATTACTGGGCCTCAAAATGGACCGTGCTGCAAATGGAAATGAGAAATGGCATTTACTTACTCATAGTTTTAATAACATATGCAGATACTGTATAATGGGTGTCAAATGCCATTTGGCTCAGCAGAATCTCATTAATCTCAGTTCTTGCCACCAAACCCTCTGTTCTGCACAGTGTGTGCTGTGGGGAGGATGTTCTGTGGCTGCCATCCACTTGAAAAATCTCTGCTTTCTCCTGCTTTAATAATCCTGGTCCTTGTGAGGCCGGATTCAAGGTGAGCACCAGCAGGATCCCTAACAAGCCCCACCAACATTCCCATCCCCAAATGGGAGGGGGAAGGACAGAACTGATTCCGAGATGAAGTGCTGAGAATCTCACACAACCAGGCTTTAATGGGAGAAATTGGATTTTCTTTTCCATGACTGTTCCACAGCAGAGAGCCTCAAATGAAGTTAGAGCCCTGCCTGCCATGATTTCATTTGCCAGCAGGCAGGCGTTGCTGGCAATCCTGCTGGAATCCTGGCCTGGGAGCCAAGAAATGGGGATGTGGCTCTTTTCCTCTTCCTTAACCTTCTGCAGGACACTGCTCTGCTGCTTCCCGAATAAATATTCAAGATTATTTCATGGACAAATGCATCTCTTAGAGGAGGGGGAGAGCTGTCACTTCCTCCTTGGCTTCTACATCACTAAAAGGGATTTACCTCTCAGAAGGATCTGGTGGCTCTGGAATCCACGTCCTGCTGGAAGTGGAGGCTGATGGAGCTCTTAATTCACCTCACATTTCAAAAACAGAACCCAGGGTCACTTCTTGTCCTTCCTAAAGATTTTTGGGAGCTGTGGGCCCTAAGTCCAATGGAAGAGTTAAACACACATCAAACTGTACAAGAAGTTGTGAGAAATGCAGAAGTTTTTAACTCAGCAGTGAAAAGGAACCTGTGAATTTAAGTTGGCCCACAGAAGGTCTTTGGGAATTTCTCATTTGTCTCACAGTGGTGAGCAAAAACCTTGAATAACAGCACCTAAAATAGGCACCCAGCCCGAAAAGCAGTAATTTGGAGAGCCAGGATACACTGCTTTCCATCCCTTCCACTTGGCACCAAAAATATTCAGCTATTTGAATCAACTTCCATGAATTTAGGAGCAATAAATCATGCTGCAGTTAATTTACTTAGGATTTTCTCCTAAGTTAATTTTTATGTTATACTTATGGCAAACCAAAGCATTTATTTGCAAGGCTCAAGAACGTCATATCATATAATTCCTATTTCAACCCTCTTTTAAAAGAAATAGCAGGGTTTCACTTGTATGAAATTGAATTCAGGCAAAACAGACAAGTTCCAGCAACAATTTTCACCACAATAACTCACACCAGTGGTGAATTCCAGGCATGGCAGGAATCCTGAAATACGGATCTCAATCCTTGCCATATCTGGGGAGGAGTGCAGGAAGGAGTTTTAGGAGAATTCCACAAACGTTAATTTGTCTTTATAATTCAGCTTCTAATTACTGTAAAAGCCAAAGTATCTCTGTGAATTATTGCTTTTGAAATGCCTTCTTCTCATCCTACACCAAGAATTCCAATAAAAGTGTGATACGAGCAAATGCAAGCCTTCACCTGTGCCCTGCTTTAGCTGGGATGTTTAAAAAGCCAGGACTGTCCCTGATATCGGGTCACAGGGAGGGCTCCAGCAGCTGATAAATCGTGGGCTCTGAGCAGCTTGATTTTGCTGTCATAATTCTAGAATGTGTCACTAAGAGCTGCTGCATTTCGAGCTAATTTTATTTGTCTCCAGCTCTCACAGCTGCCCTACCTCTCTGCTTTCGTGTGAGGACAGGAGAAGAAAGAGATTTTAATACTAAAGAGGAAGGTAAAGTAGCAGTGAAATGCATTTTCCTGGCAACAGCCGTAAGTGTTTTAAGGACAGAGCCCCATGGAAAGCTTCTGTTTTTATCCTGGAATATTCTCCTCTGACAGTGTCTCACAGTTTGAATCTAAGGAGCCACAGAGCACTTGAAAAGGACTTTGCCCAGCTTTAGGGGGAAAAAAGAGACTTGGAAAACAGCAAATCATCTCTTGGTTTTTTAATTAAAGAACACTTGAAAAATAAGTGCTGCCAAATCACAACGGCAGCCCACCAAAAAAAAAAACCCCAAAACAAACAAACGAACAAACAAACAACCCCAACAACTCCGTTTAGCAGTGGCTGCTAATCTGTGGCAATAAAAAGGGACAATACAAAGAGAAAGCAGATTTTGAAAGGAGCTTGCTGTGCCTCAGGTGCCCGATCCGCTGCTCTCCTGGCTGTTTCTATCCACACACAGCAGCCACTTCTCTCAAACCAAACACCGATGGGAAAGGGAGGATCAGGTAGAATTTGTTAGGAATGTGAGATCTCCAAAATGTTGCTGCGAACCCAGTGAAACCCATCAAAGGCACCCAGGAATTGCAGAGGAGAGACAAACCCAGCTCCCAGGAAAAGTGTCCCAGGAGCATTAGGAGCCAGGAGCAGGCTGGGATTCCAGCTTTAAGTCACAGGAATTTCTCATGCTGGTCATCCAAACACAAGCTCTCTTAAAATTACTCCGAGGAAGCAAAGGGAAAAAATAAAAATTGTATTGAAATTGCCTTAAGAAGCAAAACCAATTTACTTCAGTCGTGGCCTGCCAGAAGCGATTTGCTGGGAGTCTGCTTCACTCATTTATGCTCCTTTTGCCACAGCAATTGATGTCAAGCGTGAGCCACTGGAAAGTTTAGAAAGGCAGCAAACAAGCTGTAAACAAGAGACCGAGGGAGAGGGAGATGTTTTACGGCCGGCAGCTTGCGCCGGGCGGGAGCTGGTGCTGGCAGGGCAGTGCAGTCCCACTGTACACTGATTTATAGCGCTTGTGGCCAGCAGGATTAGGTGGCCGTGCAGAGTACGGGAGTGCCAGCATTGCCATCGCTTGTGGATGTCAGAAACAGCCTGAGTAAAGAACTCAGGCAAGTTTAGAGCAAGAGAGAAAGTTTTCTCGCGGTTTCGCCAGCAGTGTTTATGAAACGGTTTCTGGAACTATGAAAACATGGTCTTGCAGCTGCTGTGATAAAACTATTATTAGTTAACCAAGAGTTGTATAGTGTGTTCATCTTTCTAACCAATGGTACAATACCTGTACACAGGGATTATAAAAGATGTGTGATTTTCAAATAAAGTCAGTTGGAGCCTGATCTGCGTTCTGAGAGTTTTGTTTTGTTTCCCCTCCATGATAGCAGGAAACAACCACAACCGCTGTGCCCTGCTCCGTCTGTGTGATTTACAGGAAAACACCTTCTGCCATCGAGCTGCTTCCACTTTTTCCTTTTTCCTCTTTAGGAAACCTGACTTGAGTTCTGTGTTAAATGGTGATTGCTCACAAGCTGGAAAGGGTGAACAATTGTGGCTGCAGCAGAAGCTGAAACCCTCAGGGATTTATAATTTTGTTTTTGGAATGAAACAATTTCACTTTTAGATGGATGTGCACAACTTGTAAGAGCAAAAGGAAACAAGGAACATGAGAAATGGAAGAGCTGAAACACAATGGGATCCAATATTCTGTGCTTGGGATCAAAACAAAGATGAATAATCCAGAACCAAGAGGCAACATTAGCTTGCAGCAGCCAGTGTTATTAATGGAGCTCAATAAATTGCTGAACAAGAGGCATTGCCAGGATAAACTGCAGGTAAGTCATAAAACCAGGACTGTTTGGTTTATTAATTGGAGGCATTTTATTTGGTTTTCTGGGCCATTGACTTATCTGAGATTCTCTTTTGGAGTATTTTGAAGTGTGTCATTCAAATTTTAGTGGAGTGGTCATAAAGTCAAGGACATGTATGTTTATGAACAGAGGGAGGTCTCTCTAGCAAAGTGGAAACAAAGGCTAAATGGAGGACTCTGCTTATATTTTTTTTTAATGAACAACAGAAGGGTTTCACTTAAAGGAACCAGAAAAACAACAGGAAAATCATCTGTGAGCAGGGAGGGCTGAATTCTTCCTGCTGAGACAAGAGAGAAGAGAAGAGAAGAGAAGAGAAGAGAAGAGAAGAGAAGAGAAGAGAAGAGAAGAGAAGAGAAGAGAAGAGAAGAGAAGAGAAGAGAAGAGAGAAGAGAGAAGAAGGATTATTCCATTTACATCTGTGAGCCAACCTGCAAACATCTACACCCTGACCAAGGCAAAACACACAGAGAATGTTTTTTATCCCTTTCTTTTTCTTGATGAAAATATACATGGAATTTGATGATCTGACCCTCCAGTAATCTTCCCAGGGAACACACAGCCCATTTTCACATGGGCAGACTTACAGCTTCCACACAGCTCTGAGTTTCTTTGAAAACAGAATAAAAGCTAAAAAAGGGGATAACTTGACACTCCAGTGCCTGAGAGAACTTGCTGCATTTGCACAATAAACAGCAGCTGGGAGCTGCTTCCCAAATAAATATTCAGAATTATTTAATTGACAAATGCATCTCTTAAAGGAGGGAGAGAGCTGTCACTTCCTCCACAAGGTGAAACCAATTAAAGTTTCCGCTGTTTATATCAGAAAAGAAAAACAATGCAGCAACAAGAGTAAGGAGCAATTATAGGTATTTCACGACAAAAGAGACACTTGATAAAAAAAGCAAAAAGAGTAGAAAGTTTTAATGAAAAAGTAAAGCACTTCATCTTCCCTAGCAAGCAGGGTTTGAATTATGGCTGCATCTTACAGGTCTTGTGAGCGGAACTGCTCTTTTGTAACTGTGGTTTTTTATAGCAAACCGTGGTGAAAAGGAGCAAATACAATTTCTGGGCATGAACAGAGGGAGGATATGAGAGCCCATACACGATCACTGCAACAACAGGTTATGTGGGAGAGCTTTTTGTTTCCAGAATTAAGGACAAATGGACCGTGGAGAATGGATTGGAGTGACTGCTGTCTGAGTCTCTCTTCCTTCACAGTTCCATTGGCTTCACAGCATCTAAAGATACTATAATAAAAATGTGTTAGAGTGACTCCTTTTTGTCTGGTTTGGGGTTAGTATATAACATTTCAGCTGGGAGAAAAAAGTGTGGGGCTCTTCTTACCTTCACTTCATGTTCAGTACCTTGGAGTCAGCAAACCCGCATTTTTTAAAGACATCTCTGTGCTAAGGAAACTGCTCAGTCTGATCATTCCTCTGAAGAAAGGGTTTCTCAAATACGAGATCCTCATTAGGAAAATATTTATTTTTCCCCTGCCTTCTGAGAAAATGCATTTCACCGCAATTACATCCATGCTGCAAGCACTAGATGTGAGTAAAGATTAGGTTCCTGGAAGGCTGCTCTATAAACCCATCAGGATAAATTTGCTGGTAATGTTTTCTTGGATAGATCCTGAACAATTGCTATTTGTATTGTGGTGGAAGTAAGAGGCTCTCAGTTGGAGATCCATCATACTTGAGGCATTAAGAATCTGATAAGATCTCCAGTGGATTTTGTGCTTTTAATTGGGAAAAAAATAACTCATGAGCAGCCACTTCATCATAGGACAGTGGGAGGAGGAAAACAAAAAGGTATTTGGCAGGAGACTGCCCTAATCCCCAGCCTGTCAGATAAAACTGTCAGTATTTTCTTTCTTTAAAATACTAAAATCTTTAGTACTTTCTTTGATTTCTGCAGTGTTACCCCTTAGCATGTTTGGGTTTCGTTTTGGGTGTTGCTGAAGGTGGAGCAGGTGATCTGACAGGAGCCTGGAGGGAACAACTGGAGAAGCTTCAGAAAATTCCTCACTGGGCTCAGCACCTCCCCCAGCACCAGGCAAGGAGAGGGGCAAACACTTAAAACATTAAAGCCTTCAAAGGGCAGCAATTTAAATATACAGGACGTGAGTTCAGCTGACTCAGCCTCAGCCTGGGACTGTCGCTGAGTGCAAATATAACCTGATAAAAGCACTGGGGAAGGAAAGGCAGAGCGCTGTTCTCTGCCTGCACCATCAGTCCTCAGGGAATGGTTGAGAAATACTGAATTTCCCGTGTCCCTGTGACAGAATATTCTGCCATGGCATTAATGCCCTAAAGGACTGGTCTCTATAGAATACAGTCTATTTCATAAAACTCAGCTGCCAATTTGATGTCGCCTTTTTTTCCACTTATTAATTTGAGTTCCTGCTGGAATTTCCTGTGCTCAGAGAATCACAGAAATGTATAGGAAGTTTTCCTTCAGTGGGGGCACATTCCTGTGTTCCACTGCAGCTGAGTTACGGATGGACACTGCTGCTCCCAGCTTTAATTCTTTGCAAGAGTTCTTTGCAATGTCTGTGTTTCAGACACTTCAGAACACCAGTTTTTCATCCAGCTCCTGGTGTGACAAATCCCTTTGGGAGTGTTGGCAGTGCATGGAATGAAGCAGGTCACCACAGCTTAGCAGGGATGACAGGGTCACAGGAGCTTTCCTCCAAAAGGAGCTCACCTCATTTGTAATTCAGGCTCTGTAAATTCCACACCTTCAGGGGGGAAGGAGAGCAGCCCTTGGCATGGCACTGGGAAACAGGGAGTGAACGTTTGGCTGAGGGCTCCGAAGCACAGCTCCACCTTGATGGGCAGTGTCACAGAATCTGGGATAGCTGCACAAAACCAGCAGGACCCTGCCTTAATAAGGTCTCATCCAAATGACTTGCACGCTGAACTGCACGGAATTCAATTTCTCTGCCTCTGGAAGATGAAGGGTCAGTTGGTCCTGCCAGGGATTTAAGTATATGGCTTCATGGCCTCAGAATGTGACATGTGTACCATTAAATCAGCCTGCTCAGGGGCCAGATAATGCCACATGGTTTTCTGAGCTGTTGTTTAAAGAGAAGAAAAGAGGACGTGGGAATACAATCATAAAAAGGAGGTAAAGGCTACATAATTAGTACTTTGTATTGCATACCCGGGCATTTGAGTGAAAAGATGAGGCAAATGACTGCAGAACATCTTTGAAAAAATAAGAAGGGGAAGGAAAACAGCGTAGAGGTAGAAGAAGACTGGAAGAGGTGACTTCTTGCTGTCCTCCCTTGCCCTGAGTGTCTAGAAGTCACTTAAATAGTGGCACACCTCTAGAGCAGCCTGTGGCCAGCAAAGCTGGGCCACAGGGAAAGGCTGAAGTTCTGCCATCTCTCAGGAGTGAAATCCGCCAGCACAAAGGTCATGGAAGGGAACAGACACTCAGGTTGCATGTATCCAGGAATTTTCCTGCTCCACTCTAGGCTGGGATCACACTACAGTGAGCCCAGGTGACTCCCCACTGCTCACACGGGTAAAGGCAAACAGAAACCATCCCCTGTCCCTCTCCGGGTGATTGAGTGCAGAGCTTTTGCTGGGATTTGTATCCTCAGTTTGGAGAGAGGCTGAATCCAGTGAGGTGTCTGTGCAATTTCCACAGGAGACCGTTTTTGCTGCATGAAATCCATTACTGCAAATCCCAACAATCGTTTAGAACAGTGATAATCCTCCCCGGCATTGACCCTAAAGATCTTTACAGCAACGCAAATGAGATCAAAGGACAAATAAAAGTCTCTTAATCCCTCTAAGTGTGAGTTCAACCTAATCTTACATTTCTGTCTCTTAATTCTCTCTAAATCTGTTTTTTAACTTTGCTTAACATTCATTATCCTTTTTCATGCCCTAATTCTGCGAGGGAAAAAAAAAGAAAGAAGCCCGTGTCCAGGAGTACCTCCAACATTTCTGCACAGGGATGGCATTTTGAACAGGACACGCTGGTTTCTCTTGTCAGGTGCTGGAGTGGGAGTGGGTGGAGGGGAGAAATGGATGGAGGAAATGCAATGGAAGATTAAGATCGATGAATGAGGCGCAAATCGCCACCAAATCTAAACAACTGCTTTTCAGAATGAGACTGTCAGAAAAAACCCAAACCTAAACAAACCCAAAGCACCTGACAACCACAAACAAAACCCCCCAAAACAAAACAAAAAAAAACCAAAAAACAAAACCCCAAACCAAACCAACCAACCAAAAAAAAACCCCCAACAAAACAACAACAAAAAAACCAAACCAACCAAACAAACAGAATAAAACCCCC
>WEKY01021049.1:280069-320351 GCA_013390045.1 Picathartes gymnocephalus | reverse complement strand
ACACAAAAAATATAACCCCCCCACCCACCACACCACCGCCCCCCCAGCATTCCTGAAATTCCCTGGCACTAACAGACCATAATCAGCGATTCCTTCTACCTTGCTGAGCTCGTGTCATACATAAAAGATCTCATTGCTTTTGACTGCTTCGTTAATGAGGTCCCGTATAAATTGTGCAGTGCTCAGTAACGTTTGGAAGCCATGCCAACATTTCTGTGTTCCATTGATTTGTGTATTTTGGGATATTGAAGGCGTTTTTCATTAAGCATTATTCTTTGCTAATGTGTAGTTAATAACTTAATGGAAAAGCTTTTAAACTGCTCGGAGAATTAATCCACTCGTACTTGTTTAACTGCTTGATTTCCTAATGGATATAGTGCAGGATTTAATATTCTGCTCATTTACATTACTTGCCAGAAGAAAGGAGACCTTTAACTGCTTTTTCTAAAAACAACAGTAAATCATGTTTAAGTTGATTGATTTCTGCATAGATATTAACACAATAATGAAAGGCACGATGTCTTCATAATCCATGCCATTGTGTTCAACTGAATAGTTAGATTTTTTTTTTTTTTTCAATTTTTATTTTTTACTTAGACTGGAGAAACAGCATCCCTACAGTCTGAATGTGACTTATCTCACAGCTGGATTCACTCCCTTCTACAAAGGGTGGTGCTAACTTAAAATGAAATTCCATTCAGGCCATAATTAACAGAGCTACACTGATTTCCATCAACCACTGCTCTAGCCCCAGACATCTGGTATCATAATTGAAAATCTTTCTTCAAATACATCAGACATTTAAAAAAGAAAAAAAAAAAAGGGATTAGATTATACCCACTTCGTTCACTCTGAGAAATATTTTATGCCCTAACACAGTCATTGAGATGGACACTGGATGGAACAACAGCAGGAATTAAGTGGCACACAGGGAACTCTCTCATTTCAGCCCTGCCTTCCCTCCTGCAGTTATTCCAGCAGCTGCATCATGGTGGTGAATTTATGACACAGATTAAAATCTTCATATATAACCCCAGCCTGGAACAGCCCCAGTCAATCCCAGGGAGGGTGTAAAAGCTAAGTGAGCACACATCTCCATATTTATCCATCAAATTCATGAGCAGCACCTCAGAGACATCCAGTGTCTCCGGCAGAGGAACAGCTCAAGGCACCAAAGATTGCCTTCTCAATCAAGAGCATTCTGCGTTTCAGAGAAAGGCAATGTCTGATAGAGAGGGGAGAGCGGAGTGAGGGCTGTTCCCAGGTCCAGGGAGATGCTGAGGGATTGACTCCCTGCAGGCCTGATCACCCTGCACTGCCACGGGCCATTGTCCTCCTTGGAACTGTCCCAGGATCACAGCTCTGCTCAGCACGAGCTGGACAGGAGGAGCAGGGGCACACTCGGAGCTGAACACAGAGAGCAAACTTCTCAAAAGTACGCCCTAAAATAACCCTGGGCTCACCCTCTGTCTGTGTCCTGAGGGCAATGGTGAGCACAGAACTGATATCCCAGGAGCTGGGCTCCTCACAGGAACAGCCACTTTTAGAACCTTGGAAACCCTGACGTGTTTTACTGAGGATGCTGTGAAAAATTAGTGTCGAGAGTGCTCCAATAATCATAATCAAAGTGACTGAAAATTACTGCCATGGACGCTGAAACAATCAAATCCATAAAGAGCACCACAAAATTCAGTAGCTACTCCAGGCCACATGTCAGGTTTGTCAGATGATATTTCTGCTGTGTCAGTGGCAGCTGTGCTTCAATGCAATCACACCCCAAACGCCCCCATAAACCGAAAGGCTGCCACAGAGAGTGTGACCTGCAAGAGCTGGCACCTCACAGAACTCTCTTAGGCAAACAAAATCAGCAAAGGTCACAGAAATGTCCAGGCTAATGAAACAGGATTTGTGCAATCGCCTTCGCTTGTTAATAAATCTTCATTTTCCTTTTCTTACCAGGCCATATCCTTTAAGAGAACGTCTCAGGAAATTAAGAAGAAAGATAAATTACCAGACAAATGCATCGGTGTAAAGAGAGTCAAGCCTTTGAGTTGATATGAATGCCTCTGGAATACAGCAGACCAACACAACAAAACTTCTAAATGCGAGAGAATCTGTCCCCCTAAAGCCACAGAAGGGAAGGGAAGCCCTCAATCAAGTGAATAAGCAATTGATATTGCATAAACAATTCCATTTGAGCCCCGAGTTAATTATGGCACTGTAGCTGTCAAAAAAAATCCATCTGAAGCACTTGCTGCCTAAATTGAAGGCTGGACATCCAAATTGAAATGTCGTTTTTATTAGTGCCTGACACTTAGAGAAGCAGCCTCTTCTCTTCCAGCAGGCTGTGGCCATTAGCTGCCATTAGTGCTAATGGAGTTCTGCACATCCATCACATGCTCAGCAGCTCGGGACAGCCCTGGTGTCACATCGGGGGACAGCTGGTTTACTGCAGCCTGCTAGGAAGGGTTCCAGCTGAGGCTGGGCAGGGCCGTGAGGACCTGCACTGGTGCTGCTCTCAGTGCCCTGACAGCTGGGGCAAAATCCAGTTTTTAGATACACTCTGCAAAGAAACTTCAATCCACAGCTGCTAAGGCAAAAGGGATCATATCTCAAATTTTGCCCAAATTATATGTATATCATTTCAGAACTTCTGCCACTCTTCCCAAGGACTTGCTCTCCCTGCAAACCTGTGGCTGGGATGTTCTCTGTACCAACTCCGTCAGGGATGGGCCCAAAACCTTCCAGCCACAAGAGCTCTGGTAGACAATCACAGTTATCTGTCCAGGCATAGTCACATTTCCAATTTCAGCATAATTATCCTCATAACCCCCTGCTAAAGCATAGCTGAGCAATCTGAAAACAACCACCCCTGATGTCAGCAGCAGCACAGACCGTTCTGGCCCTGGCTGTGCACAACCACGATGTCTTCTTCATCCCCGGAGACTAAATCCACAGAAAGGGAATAAAACAAACCCCACGATGATGGTTGTCTTTATTGAGCACTGCTCCTTCTGCCACCATCCCGTAATGCCTTCCACGATTGATTTGGCATTCCTGCCAGCACTCTTGTCAGCAAGAAGCCGAACTGAATTTTCCAGCTGAAGGTCAGTGTGACGAATGGCACTGAATTAATCCTTGCAGCGAGCCACCACGTTTCACCAACGCTGGGATCCAGCCTGCCACAAAGGCAGAGTGCAGGGGTGGCAAAATGCCCACGCAGAGGTGCCCCCACAGCCACAGCCCAGGTGAGAGTCCGTGCCCTCCCTCCAGCCAGGTGTGAGCTCCGTCCTGGTGGAGCCTGAGGTGTGTCCAGCGCTCAGGGCAGGGGGCAGGGAGGGAGAGCAGCACCGAAAATTCCGTTTTTATGTGCGTGTGCTACTGCAGGAGCTGCGTTTCTGGTGCTCCCACCCGCGAGCCAGCCCGTGTCGCTGCCCCGCTGCCCAGCCAGGCTTTTAAACACGTGGTGACCCTGCTGAAACTGAGCCGCTGAGAAAGACCCAGCAGCTTGCCCTCCAGAGCAGCTGAGTCAATCGTTTCGGGGTTGAAAGGAGCTTTTATATTAATGAAATGGCTTTGTGTTGTTACAAACCTAATCTGGATAACCTGTTCGGTTCCTTGTCATCTGAATTCATGAATTTACATTAGGAATTCCCAGAGCTCTGGAAGGCTGGCCGGAAAATTTTAATTCCTTTCAAAGTCATACATCCCAATCAGAAATCAAAAAACAGCGTACCAAATATTTCTTAAACAAATAGGACATGAAATTATATATTTCTTGTGAATATTTTATGTATTTTCCTATTGAGGGTCACTGTAAATATTAAATATATCACTTCAGTCTAAAATTCAGTTAAATGGATTTGTATTACCTAGCAATTCACATGTAGATTTTTTTTTTCTAATGGAACTTTCAAACACAGACAATCCTCACAACATGTTCATGAATGCTATTTAAATCTCCTAATGTTCTTACGAGGCAGTGCAGAAGGCTTTTCTCTTTCAGTAGAAATACCTTGGGAATGGCAAGCAAACCTGGGAATCAGCAGAAATCACAGAATGTAGCTACAGCCTGGATGTTTCCAGCTCCCAAATCCCAGCCCCCCAGTTGGGCACCACCAGTACAGCAGGAGCTTGCTTAGAACCAGTTCTGCCCTTCCAGACCTGGGAATGCAGCTGTGAGATCCCACCCGCCTTCAACTACAGGTGAACTCAAAGCCATCAACAACTCCAGACCACTTAAAGTTAATTTTTCTTCCCCACGCAATGAAAAGTTTTGCAAAGGGACGTTATGGATCCCCCCAGTTCCCTCAGAAAAATGTGCTTTGGCATACACAAGGACCCTCCTTTATTCTGGAAGTTAATCCTTCCAAGGTGATCCAATCCCAGTGTGGTTTTATGGGTTATTGCCAGCAGGCAGGGTTGTCCCACACCACTGAGGCCGTCAGGGCTTGCAAATGCAATTTTTGTTGGTCTTCGTTCTCGCTGTACGGCCGACACAGATAATACCTCAGTAGTTTTCCCAGCCAGCACCAACAGAGAGCTGGCTCATTTAAACCATCCCTGAACTGGATCCAATTTGGCTGCAAGGCTGGATTTCTCATAGCACAGAACAGGGCGGATAAAGGCCAATTTTTGCCACGGATTTCTCTTCCCTCCCAGTTCTCTCTCACACCTGTATATGAATACATCACGTGGATTATTGCTCACAGCATCACCTGCCAGTTGCACTTTTATATTTTCTGGGGTCCTGCTGTAGTTTCAGGTGCAAACTAAGGCTGAAGTGCTGGCAGTGACACCAAAAGGTCGATGCCAGGCTTGGCAAGGAGAAGGCTGAGGTAACCCAGCCTATTTATACGGTGCAAAAGCTCATAGAGGCACCTCTCCCCAGTGTGAGAACCAGGAATAACCCACGAGCTGGGGTGGCAGAGCACAAACCTAAGAACTGATGCAGCACAGAGCAAAATGAACGGAAATGCTTTAACTGGACACCCTCTGTCAGTAATTTCCAAAGGAGTTTGGCTCCTCCCTGTCGTGCTGAGCTCCTGCCTGATTTCTCGTCTGCCTGAACACTGACAGCAGCTCCAACACGACACCAGAGTGCTTTTCCATCCTCCTCTTACCTTTTCTAGTGGCAAGTGCCAGCAGGGTATAAACACTTGCTGTATGTAGCACACTTCCCTCTGTCTGGAGATGAGAGCAGGGTATCAGAGCTGCAGGTGAGGGTGGTTGACGGGTTTTCCTTGTAAGAGCAGCCAGTAAATTGCCAAACTGACCAGCTGGGAAGTCCCGAGGGTCATTTGCCGGTGTGACTCGCGGTTGCTGTGTTTGCACAATCCCTGCGGCTGCGGGGCAGAGGAGCAGCGGAGGCAAGGCACCGATGTGTGATAATCACTTTGCAGACCCTCCCTGGCTCACTGTCATCTCAAGCCTCCTTCGCAATCACAAAATATTTTGCGTATCGTTTTCCCACTGTACAGGAGACACAGCTCTGCAAATTGGGGCAACATATGAAATTCGAGCTATAGGGAGTAAGTAGCTGGTGATGTTACGTGTTATGACTTTAATTGAACTATCTAAGAGGCAGATTATTCCACTTTTCAAAATTGGTTTCCCAAGACACTTTGGAGTCGAAAAATGCTTCGGTTATTGTACTCACTTTTCTTGTCAGGCTTGTAAATTCACATTGAGCTCCTCAGCAAAATCATCCTAATGGGCACAGCCTGTTCCAGTCCGGGTCCGGCCTGTCTTTCCCATCCTTGGATGCATCTCCTGCAGGAGAGAGCACAGAAGGGCAGAAGCAAGCTGCAGATTTCACTGCAGGCAGCCACAGAGAGCTGACTTTTCCTTGGCTGAGCTGAGAGCCATTAATGCATTTTCAAGAGGGCTGAGCTCATTTCCATGGAGCAGTGCATCCCGTGCAGGCAGACGCACAGGAGCTGGCACTGTGTCACCCCAGAGCTGCCTGGCTTCAGCCTGGCAGCAGATTTGGGCTCTCAGAGCCTCCTCTCTGCTCAGCACTGCAGGCAGCTCCTCCATGTCCCTTCTGAGCCCCACTGGCTCGTGGAGAAAACTCTGGAACTCAGCTAAGGCAGCAGCCAGGAGAGAACAGACCAAATCTCAGAGGAGACATTGTTCCATTATCCATATATTTCAGTAGAAAAGATCTTTCCTATTTTCTTTTCTTGGTTTTTTTTTGTTTTGTTTTTGTTTTTTGGGGGTTTTTTTGGGTTTTTTGGTTTGGGTTTTTTGGGGTTTTTTGTTGTTATTTTTTGTTTTGTTGGTTTTTTGTTTGGGTTTTTTTGTGGGTTTTTTGTTTGTTTTTTGTTTTGTTTTTGTTTGTGTCATTGCCAGGTGAATCGCTCCTCAAAGATAAACTGGTTCGCCTTAGGAGATTTTAAGGGAAATACGCACAACAAGAACTTTTATCTTCAAACCTGTAATATCCTGACACCAACCCGGCTGTAAAACGAATTCAAGGCCTCAGAACATCAGTCGTGTAACGATAGACAGACTCTGTAATGCGGATGTGAGTAAAATAAACACTTAATTACAAAGCCGTAGCTCTGGCAATATTTTGCCACGCTACCAAATGACAGAGCAGGTGATACGGAGAAGCAGTTCGGTGCAGAGATCACTGATTTGTGCTGCCTGCCTTTGCAGCAAACCCTGCTATTGCTGCTTCGAGGAGCAGGGCACTAATTCAGAATGCAGGAGCTCAATTGGCCTTCCCAGACTGCAGAGCTGGGCTGCTTAAATCTGGCAAGGTTTTTGCCTTCCTTTCCTCCTGCCACCCCCCAGCCTCCACTCATAATCCTATAACATCATTTAGACAAATTGTTTCAAAGCAGCCTTCCCATTTCTTTTTTTTTTTTCTCTTCTCTTTCTTAATTTTTCTGTTTTTGCTGGTGTGAATTTATGAGGGCACTCAGATCCACCGCACACCAGGAGCTAAACTAACACACTACTTATGCACATGCTTTATTCAGCATCACCTCGGGGAGATTTCCTGCTTCCGAGCCATTGTGCAAACAGCCTTTGGTTCAGAGCAGCAGCAATCTCTTTTGTCAACATGAGCATTCCCTGTTTGGATTTGTTACAGATCCTGAAAATAATAACCATGTTTTCCTGCTTTAAAAACACCGACCCCTTATGTAACTCCTTCCATTGATTCTCCCTGCAACAAAGGGATTTCCCACTCCTCAGGTGGGGAACCTGAGGTGAAATGGGGTTTCCACAGCCACCGCTCAGCCCAATGGGAAAGAAACCTTCTCTTCTCTCAGCAGAATCCCTGTTTTCTCAATAGAGCCCCTCTTTCCTCAGCAGAACCCCTGTTTTCTCAGCAGAACCTCTCTTTTCTCAGCAGAACCCCTCTTTCCTCAGCAGAACCCCTCTTTTCTCAGCAGAACCCCTCTTTCCTCACCAGAACCCCTCTTTTCTCAGCAGAACCCCTGTTTCCCCAGCAGAACCCCTCTTTCCCCAGCAGAACCCCTCTTTCCTCAGCAGAACCCCTCTTTTCCCAGCAGAACCCCTCTTTCCCCAGCAGAACCCCTCTTTTCCCACCAGAACCCCTCTTTTCTCAGCAGAACCCCTCTTTCCTCAGCAGAACCCCTCTTTCCTCACCAGAACCCCTCTTTCCTCACCAGAACCCCTCTTTTCTCAGCAGAACCCCTCTTTCCCCAGCAGAACCCCTCTTTCCTCACCAGAACCCCTCTTTTCTCAGCAGAACCCCTCTTTCCTCAGCAGAACCCCTCTTTCCTCACCAGAACCCCTCTTTTCTCAGCAGAACCCCTCTTTCCTCACCAGAACCCCTCTTTCCCAAGCAGAACCCCTCTTTCCCCAGCAGAATCCCTCTTTCCCCAGTAGAACCCCTCTTTCCTAAGCAGAACCCCTCTTTCCTCACCAGAACCCCTCTTTCCCCAGCAGAACCCCTCTTTCCTCACCAGAACCCCTCTTTCCCCAGCAGAACCCCTCTTTCCCCAGCAGAACCCCTCTTTCCCCAGCAGTGGCCTCGTGCTCCAGCAAGAGACCCCTCTGCGTGGAGCTGAGGTCCCCCAGCAGCAGCAGCAGCTTCCCAGCAGCACCCAGCTCTAAGGCATTGTTAATTTGTCCCGTCAGGAATTGTTATTAATTGATCCCTTCCCCTCCTTAATCCCCACGTTCTTGTCCACATCAAACAACAGCTTCCTCCACACAAACCCCTCTGATCACACAGGGCGGTGGGAAGCAGGGAGAGGCGATCAGAGCTCCCTGTGAGCTTTGACCACAATAAATAAATCAATCTTGCCATCTCCCTTTCAAATTCTGGGTTATTTCCTTTGGGAATGAATGTTAGCAGGCCACGGTCAATGCCTACTTAGAGTTTTTCCTTTATTTCCCAGTACCTACCACAAAATCTCTGCTCCTCTTTGCCGCTCGTGGTGTAATTTTCTTTCCTTCCATTTGCTGCTTTGTAACTTCAGCCTCTTGTAAATCACATTAAAAGGACTCGCTTTCTAATAGTTTTTTTATTGACTAATATATTTTATTTGGCACCTGTTACCTTGGTGGAGATTTCCTCTTGCAGTAATTCACTGTGTGTGCCACAGTCTCCTGAGCACTGGGCAGAGGGAAGCAGCACAGTTAAGCACCAGATTTACTTGATGCTCCTTGGGCTTGGGGTTAAGAAAAGAACTTGTTCCTCTTCTGAAAACCCGTCAGCATCCTCAGCTCTGCAAGGAGAGAACTTGCCACCCTGAGTGCTTACACCAAGCAGCTGACATGATGGATTATCTTCCACAAGTCATTTAGGCATGCTGGGCCCATTTATCTCTTTAAAATATGAAATAACTCTTAGCTAACACAGAAGTGTTTAGTGAGACTTAATGAGCTGCTCATGGGTTTATTACAGAGATTCCTAAGAACCAAATGGCAGAATGGTGCTTTAGATATGAAAGATGATTAAAACATCTCGTGAAGTATCAATTTGTAAGTAAAAAGGGTTCCACATGTGCTGTTACACTCCAGAGGACATGCCATAATGCCTGCGTATTTTGAGAATATTTGTTTAATTTCAGTACAACGTTTCTTTATGACCACAGGTTCTTTTTATATTAAGGATTTCAGCACTACAGGCTCCCGTGAGATTGGGTTGGTTTTGACAAATTCTGTCTGCTGAGCAGTGTTTGCTCACGGAGTGAGTGAAGTGTCAGCTGCATTAACATCTTTGCTTTTCCAGGTGCTGGTTGGTGCCTGCGTGTTATCCTGAGCGAGACAGATGTGTCAAAACTGTCCCCTCCCTCCAGATACACCGAGCAAGGCTTTAGCAATCTATTCCATTATGCTCCGAAACATCTAAAGACTTCCAAATAGTCCCAGAAATAGCCGGCTCTCGGTGCTGTCAAGTGATCATAAAGTCAACAAATTCACATTTCTTTATGCTTGTTACAAATGAGCAGCCCTTTGTAGCAACATTTCCTTCCAGAAGAAGAGCAGCCAGATTATAAAAGGGCTCCATGGTTTAGCAAAACTTGTAAGCTTAGGGTAGTAACGAGCAGGGTTTGATTATTGAGGATTACTCCAGGTGTTCCTCCAAAGCCACCTCAGCAGCTGACCTCTGAATCTGGGATAGCGAATGTTTTATGAGCCACATTGTAATGAGTACAATGGAAATGGGAAACTTGGTGGCTAAGACAAAAATGCTGCCTCCTCCAGCATTGTCTGAGGGTTTTACTATTGTCCTGGTCATGATCTGTGAAGTCAGGAATGGCAAGCAGAAATAAAGGGAGAAAAACGAGCTCATGAAGAAAGAGACTTTTATTACATCCGTGCAGGAATGTTATTAAAGTGAAAGAAACCTGAGGGAACAAGAGCTTTGAGCTATGATATTCTTTTCTGGAGAGCTGATGAAAAGAGACTATGAAAGGTCGAACAATTCTAATTCTCCTCCCTGAAGTCAGCCATTCTTCCTGTTGTCAATGTCCCTCTGTAGTGCACTTAGCCAGGGCAGGGCTGCATCAGCTCAGGCTGCAGCAGGAATGAATTAAACACAGCCATGGATGCATCCCTGCTTTTCCTTTTGTTCTGGAATGCTGCCAGTCTCAGACCCTCCCAGCCTCCCATCACGACTTCTCTCGGCAAAGGAGGTTCCAGGGGTGGGAAGGAGCTGGGTTTTGTGCTGGGTTTGTGCTTTTTACACCCCAGGCCTGGCTGGGGAGTGAGGGAGCGCTCTGAGCTCTTCCTGTTCCCTGCTGACATCCCCCCTCCCCTCGTGCCAGCCCTTCCCTACTTCCTGCAACACTCCCCAAGACTGGGGAAAAGGTGCCGAGCACCTGACGATGAGATAAAATGTGGAAGCCCAGCTCGATAAGAATCCATGGAAGTTCACTCCAGCACGATAAAAATTCCACCCGAAACGCCAATTCTGCACAGAGATTAATGAAATTCCATATAATTTCTGGGGTTTCGTGATGGCCTAAATCAGCAAGGTACAAAGGGTTAAAAATAAATATTTATGTAGGGAATGAGGAAATGTTTATTAGTAGTATCTTTAATGAGTGTTATGTCTCCTGCAGATGAAATTTGTCTAAGAGCTTAACATGTCAGTGTCACAGGCATGTGACTGAATTTTCTTTTTGTGGAACATGAAATTGTGGCTGGGCAGTTGGAGGAGAAAATGCAATCTTGTTTCCTTTCCATATTCATGATAATATTTGGCATAATAATTCAGTTTTGTTTCAGTAACAGGAATGTTGGTGTTTTTCCATTTCCCCAGTGCATTTCCATTTTCACACTTCTCCGTCTAATATTAAATACATTGAAAATGCTGCCAAAAGATTCAACAACATTGAAAAAGCAGAGGGGAAATAAAATTACAGTCACAGATTTCACTTCACTCCTTTTTCTAAATTAATAAATATTTCATTTTCTCATCTGAAGAAGTAGCAAGGTACCCCAATGAACTTCCACTCCCAAATCCAAATTTGAAAATCTGACAAGTGTGGTTCACCAAGTAGACTGTCTTGAAAATGAAACCGTGATTATTACAAGCAGGAATCATCCCCACAAGAAAAAAATATAAAATTAGATTTTGTCTAAATTCAAATGTCTTCAGAGTGAAAGGATTAACAAATAATTTCAGGTCACCTTTTCAATGAAAACACGGGGAGAGTGGAGTTCAGGGTCACTGACTGGAGACAGACGTGTGGCCACATTCCTGATCAGGATTAGGATTTTCCAATTTTTCCAGAGTAAACCTCACATTCCCTTCCCTGCTGCTGCATAGCAAAGCCCATAGTGACACTTGCTGGTGCAGCAAGGAGTCTGAAACAGAGCGCTCCAGGAAGCAGAGCCAAACACAGCTGGTTTTTTATTTCTTCTTCCCTTGGGCATAAATGCCCTGAGGGTTCTGTTTCCTGCTTGGCCGAGCAAAGAATGTCCAGCACATAAAAACAATAATTCTGCTCCTGATCTCCGGTGTCAGCTCTGAAACAGCAGCCTGGGCTCTCGCTGAGAGAGGAGCCACCTTGCTGAACTGACTTCCCTCTGTTTTCTCCTTTTCCCCCCTTTTCAAAAGGTATTTGAAGAATGAAAGTGCCCCAATACATTCCCTCTCTGTGCCCTGCACCTGCCCTGCCCGTCTCCTCAAACAGCCCTGGGTTGGGATAAGCTCTCCTCCCAGTGCACAGGGGTTGCCAAGCCTCTCTGCTCCTGTGCCAGGCGTTGTGGAGCCCCTGAGCGCTGCTCGCGGCTTTGCCCGGCTCCCAGAGCAGCAGAGCAGGGCAGCGACCCTGCCAGGACAGCTGGGCTGTACTTCCAGCCGCGGGAGGTGGAGCAGTGCCTTGTAATCCCTGTCCCACAACATTCCTCAGCACTAAGGGCGTTGGGAGACACAGAGCTGACCTTGGTGCCTTAAGTTTTAGGGTTTTTTTTCTTTTTCTGCTTTAGTGTGCAGCTCTCAGCTCCATATTCAGTGTTACTGAGTTCTCCTCACAGGGCAGTCAGACACAACAATTCTCTCCAGCCCAACATTCCAGGACAATCCTTCCCAACCTCAGCAAACCCAAAAGCATCAACAAGGTAAAAAAGAGGAGGCCGAGCAAGGAGGATGGAACTCCATCATTCCCAGTGATCCATTGGCCAGTTCAGCTCAAGATGCCAATGGAGCAGAACTTCTCCAAGTGTGAAACCCCGTGCCCAGGCCCCTTTTCTGTGCCCATCTCGAGGCCCATCCTGGCAGGGCTGCAGCCGGGCTCTGGCATTGCCAGGCTGTGCCCTTGGAAGGCCTTGCCATCAATCCCTGCTTTATTCCTCTCTTTTTGTCTGCCCTCTGCTCCAGCTCCCACTGGCCAGGCACCAACCTCATCTGAGGGAGTTCTGCACTCATGTTATCCATATTTAAAGCCTGTAATATACTCTTAAACCTCCCCCTCCCCAAATTTGTGACAATACGAAAATGTTTCAGCTGGGAAAACTCATATTTGTGCAAGAGCAGGAGCAAGTGTTTGTCCTAAATTCGTCTACAAAAGAAAGATAGGATGGGAGATTTAAATAGCTGCATGCAATGGAAGGCTGAGAGAAAATGATACTTCACCAAAAAACCAGGCTTCAGATAGTGCCCTATTTCTTCTGGGAAAAGCATAAAATAAAGAAACCCTGAGCTGCTGCTTAGGCAATACTTCAGAAATGCAAGTGGAGCCCCAGCAGAATTTCTCAAGTTGCTGTCAATTTATTCAGGGGGAATAGGACTTAGCAAAAGCCATCAGCACAACAAGCTGCTATTTACCCACTCCGCTGCTTTGATCTCTCCACTTTAAGCACAATCCTAAGGAGAATCTCTGTTTGCTGTGGTTCAGGATGGCTGATCTTGACTCTCTTTTAAGCAATCAGGCCTGGATAGACACGAGATTGTGTAACCTAAATGCACAGCAGCCCTTGTTCACAGCGCTCCAGCCAGCCAACCACAAACTGAAAACTGTTGCTTTTTAAGCATCAGCTTATCCATGAACATCCGAGGGCAAAACCAACAAAAAAAATGTGTTTCTTGCACCTTTTAAGGCCTAAAGCACTTACATCCTTTATCTTAGAGGCAAATAATTGTGCCTGGAAGCGCAATTTGTATTTTTTTAAGCATCCTATGGTATTGTAGGGCAAGTGTTAGAGGCAAGGGGCCTGTACCCACTGTCCTTGGTCTGTAACTTCTCAAAACTCATCAGAACCAGCAACTCAAACAAGGCAGGAGCTGCAAGCCCAGGGAGCAGAGGAGGCCCTGCAGTGCTGCAGCAGGAGCTGCCTGCTCGCCTTGTGGTGCTGTGGGGCTGCAGAGCTGTGACCACAGGACGTGTCCCGGGGGATGGAAAGAGTCCCTCCCCATCCCTTCACCTCCGGAACCGAATGCCTAAGAACAAAGGAGAGGAAGCAGCTTTGTAACTCTCCAGGAGGAGGCTGCCTCTCCCTGTGCTGCCCGGGATGGGGTCTGTCAGCACTGCCCTTGGCCAGCAGAATGGGGGATTCCAGGGGGCACCTGCAGCCTGGAAAATGAAGCAGCTCATGAGAGCAGGAAGTTAAAAGTGAGCAGAATGCCTGTGCTGAGGTAGGAGGCTTTTCCTTTCCATATGGGACACAGAGCATATAGGGAACCTTTTTCCCCTCTAAGTCTATAATTGTATCGATATTTTCATCCATGATCCCACCCAAAACACTGAAGACCAAAATCTTAGGATGGACACAGTCCATAATACTTGTAATGCTTTGAAATACAGACCTGTAGCCAAACCAGAAAAGGAATCTTTCCTTGCAAAATGCTTGTGAGAAAGACAAACACTGATCTTGGGATTACATTTTAGGGAATGTAGAACTAATTAAGTTCTCAATATAATGCCATTGAGGTTGCAGAGAGCATGAGCAGAGGTGAATTTGATGTTAAGAGTTTAAATAATTTGCTGGAGGTCACAATGAAGTTTTCCGTCTGCCCTGAGCTTAGAAGCCAGGAGCTATTAAATTCTTGCTTTTGTTCCCAGACTGCCAGACTGGAGAGTAAAGCTCCCTGCAGGGAGGAATATTTAAAAATAAAAATAAAAAAAAAAAAAGAAGAATGAAGAAGACTTATTTACTCAGTACAAGCCCTGGAGTAAGAGCACATATGTACTGTCACCAGTGCTCCTCTGTCCCTGCTGTACCCTCCCTGACCTGCCCTGACTGACAGAAGAGCTGACAGCTTCTCAGGAGCCATCTGCTCCAATCTGAGCCTTAGAGCTGCTGGGCCTTGCCAGAAGGGAACTGAAGGGTGCCTCCACAACCCCAAATATGAGGAATAACTTCAGCCCCTTCAGCCCCTCAGCCCTTCTGGGGGGCTGTCCCTGCTAGCAGCTGCTGTTGGATCCACCGAGAGCTTGGCAAAGGCAGTGGCAAAACAGGGCTTTTCCTCCCAGCCACTGGAGGAGCACGGAAAATAGGCCACCAAATCCTGACGTGCTCCAGCCTCCCACGCGGAGCTGGTGGGAGGGGGAAGACTCTGACACATTCCAGTCTGGCCCTCGGTTACTGCACGGAGCTGTCAGCGCTTCTGAGCAAACACCTGCAGGGTCTCCCCCAGCCTCTGAGTGCAGCCTGTGGGGCTGGAGTGTGCATTCCATCATCTCTTCTGGAAAGCTTCCCTGGAGCTCCACGGACACCAGGGATGGACCCGTGGTCAGCTGGTACCCTCAGGGTAACTCCCCATGCCCCCCATGGAAAATGCTCTGATTTTAGCACGCCCTGGGCACTCAGAGGGATTCACCCCGAGGCAGGTGCTCTGCCATGGGAGGGACACCTCAAATGCAGCCCAGGGGGAGGAAAAAGCAGGAAATCAATCCCATCCAGACCAATCAATCCCATCCGGACCAATCAATCCCATCTGGACCAGTCAATCCCATCTGGGCCAGTCATTCCCATCTGGACCAGCAAATCCCATCCAGACCAATCAATCCCATCCGGACCAATCAATCCCATCTGGACCAGTCAATCCCATCTGGGCCAGTCATTCCCATCTGGACCAGCAAATCCCATCCGGACCAGTCAATCCCATCCAGACCAGTCAATCCCACCTGGACCAGCCAATCCCATCTGGGCCAGTCAATCCCACCTGGACCAGCCAATCCCATCTGGGCCAGTCAATCCCACCTGGACCAGCCAATCCCATCTGGGCCAGTCAATCCCACCTGGACCAGCCAATCCCATCTGGGCCAGTCAATCCCACCTGGACCAGCCAATCCCATCTGGGCCAGTCAATCCCACCTGGACCAGCCAATCCCATCCGGACCAGTCAATCCCATCTGGACCAGCCAATCCCATCCAGACCAGCCAGTCCCATCCAGACCAATCAACCCCATCCAGACCAGTCATTCCCATCCAGACCAGTCAATCCCACCTGGACCGGCCAATCCCACCAGACCAGCCAATCCCATCTGGACCTAATTTACTCCACACAGCCCAGCAGCGCCAAGGATGTCACAAACTGTGACTATCACAATGAACAGCACCAGGTTTTCAGTAGTGCCTGTGTTTACATGGATTATCAATATTTCTGATACTGAAAGTCAACCTTAGCATCAAATCTTTGGAATAACGACAATATTTTTGCTCTTTTTGAGCAATTCTTCCCCAGCCAGTGTGCGGATTTGGCCATTTATTGGGCCCCCAGTGCACTGCAGGGCAATCTGAAAAGTACTGATTCCTCATTCCATTCCCTCATAATTATATTGCCCAACACTTGAATGCTGCAACTGCAAATGGTAGAGGTACGAGGGCATTAAAACAGAAATACAAATAAAATTTGAGCTTAAATCCGCTGGGCTAAGATGGAAACACGAATCTACACATGTCAGGACTAAGCTGATCAATGCCTGTGAATGGGAGGAGGTTTTAGGCAGGCTACAACACAAAATACCCTTACAGAGCTTTCAGCACCTGCAATTCAGTACCCCAACACCTCCTCCTACAGCTGCTGGTCACTCTGGTTCTTTTCTTGGTCACTTTTAGGTGACTCTTGGGTGCTGCAATGAGGGGTCAGTCCCACCTGCACTTTGTGCAAAAACCAGGTTTGGCTCTGTCTGTTAAAATTTCTGTTTTGTCTGACTAAAAGAGAAGAAGGGGAAAACAACATTGGGCACAAGTTCCTGAGTAATCAATTGCCAGGAGCTCTGGAACTGAGAGCTTCAAAGACAATTTATTAGGACATGGGCAAACTGAATGAAATAGTCTGGTATTTGCAATAGGCAGCAAAACACAATTTAACTCTGATCGACATCCAGCACATTCTGGATTTTATTTTGGTTACTGTATTTAAATAACAGATATTAGGAGTACACTCCCATGAAAAAATACTTTCTTCTCGGCACTCCCCCTCACGTTTCAGAGTCAGTGGTTGAACTGGTCAACAGGTTTTGGATTTGAGGGCAAATCCAGCTTTTCGTGTTGTGGCTGCGGGCATTTTCTGAGGAAGAATCCCCTGACCACTTGCAAGGGAGTGAAAAACAGAGGAGAGCAGGACGGGGTGAAGGAAGAGACAGAGGCCACTGCTTGTGAGATTCCTCCCAGCCCCTTAAATCACTGCACAGCCCAGGGAACAGCTCCACCCAACAGGATAAAGGCCCGAGGGGCTCTGCAGAGCCTCCCCACCGCAGGGAAACACGGGGGCACTGCTGCCCGGATTTCAGCTCCAGCAGCTGGCACTGTGTCAAGGGGAATACTGGGAATAAGCTCCGTGTCCTTCCTGCTGGAGATGCAGCACCTCCTTGGAAAAGAGATCTCTGGAAAAGATGGGAAGATGCCGAGGGAGATGCTATACTTAATGAAAGGTTTGGATGTGTCATTTTTGCTTACCAAAGAAAATTGGACAGAAAAAAGCCCTGGCTGCTTAATGAATTGTTCAAATGTTCATTAGCATCAATCAGATCTATTTGAACAGATAATTATCCCCATATTGTGCTTTCATCACTGGAATTGTTTATGTTAAGCTGTCAAGCAGCCGTTCTCAGATTTTACTCCTTGATGTGTTGAAGTTCCTTTCACGGCAAGAAAAACAAAGAAGGATTTATTTTTTCCCCCCTCAGCTCCGTTTTAACCCCATTTAAAGCCTTCCACGAGGCTTTTAATTCTCCAGGAGCACGGAGTGATTTCCATTTCAGACGTTAAGGATGTACTCTGTGTCCTGCTTTAACCCCTTCAGTGCCTTGGCTGCAGGGCACGGGTGAGAGTGCCCAGCGCAGGTGAGAGTGCCCAGCTCAGGTGATGCCCAGCTCAGGTGAGTGCCCCCAGCTCAGGTGAGTGCCCAGCACAGGGGGTGCAGCTCCAAGGGGCACTGCCCTGCTGCACAGGGCTGCAGCCCCAGCTCCGCTCACAGGCCAGCCACAGGAAGTTGTTCTCCAAAGGGGAAATCCATCAGGTGCTTTAGCTCCACGGAGCAGAGGAATTGCTTTATTAACTGTTGGTTTTGAGGCTGCACAGGCAAGGCTTGAAAAATGTTGTGGGGATGGCGCCTGTGTTTTGCATTATAATTCAATTTAGCAACACCACACGCGCAGGGCTGTGTTGCTAATGGCAGCACCGAGCCGACCTGCCTGCTCTGCATCAACAGCCAAACAAAGAGCTGCACACCAGCACTACACTCTCGTTAGCAGTAATGTTATTCCAAAGCCTGGAGTATCTGTCAGGCAAATGGAACTGCTTTGACATCCACCACAGCTCCATTTCCCTGGCTGGGACGATCTGTTTCAAATTGAGGAACATCTGTTTTGGGCATGTGATGAATCATCTCCAATGATATTTCCTATTTCCTGCTATCCTGTGAAATCAGATAGTGGAAAGAAGTTACATAACACTGTGATTGTATTGTTTTTCAGCACTTCTGAAATTCTAGAATTTTTTTTTTTTTCTGATCTATGGCTCATTTAATGGTTTAAAAACAACAACAACAACAACAACAAAACCCCAAAACAAATGAAAAAAAAAAAAAGACCAAAACCAATTCCCTGAAAGAGGATATATCCATTTCTAGACTAGGAAGAAGTTGAAATAAAAATGTTTTGGACATCCTTGTTTTCCTGTTGATAGTGAGTTGGCTGAAGTGGCTCACCTACTCCAAGATAACAGTTGTAGAGAGGTACAATGATATTTTTTCCAGTGTCCCCTTCAGCTGATAAATTGTCTCACTGCAAGTATTAGAAGTGTAGCTGCTTGCAGGGAGGTGGGAGAGTAAGCAGGAAACAGCTGAAGTATAAGTTTACATAAAATACAAAAAGAGCAATGCGAGAGCTTCGGTCATAGAGGAATTTGGCAATGAAAAATAAGACCCTTTGATTGAAATGTAAAATTTCACACATCAAAAAAGGGATTATTATTCAGGCAATGGGACCTGACGGCATCAGCACAGCACATGTAGGAAATTTAATGTAGCTCTAGTGTGCATGTCTTTCTGCATTTCAAATGAAAATCAAGAGCTGTTGAGAGGAATAAGGATGTTTTAAATGTGCTGGCTTGTGAGCAGCAACCTGAACACCTTCATGCATGAGAAATCACAATTTGCCAGCACTCTGAGGGGATCCCTGTGTATTTAGCTGGTGATAGAACACCACTTGTTTCTCAGGGGACAGGATTTCGACAGTGTCTTTACAGGAAAGACTCAGGACTATTGCTCAGCTGGCAGAAGGCAACAAGTTCTGCAGCTTTTGGAACTCACTTTGGTTTCTGGACACGTCACGTTATCCTGGATCACACCAGCTGGTTCTGGCTGAGCAAAAATGTCTCTTTCACTCAGCTTCAGGTCCAAACACGGACCCCAGCTTCCCTTAAATTCACTGGAATCTGAAGGAATTGAATCAGGAATGGAATCTGGGCTCCTAGGCCACCACTCCAGCTAAGGGGAGCTCCGTCCCTGAGCACACAATTGTTTATTCAGCTTCCAAAGCCGAATCCATCGCAGCTGACCACGAGCTTTCCTCCAAAAGCAACCTGCCACCTCAGCAGGGCATCAAGAGCAGCACGAGCAGCTCCACCAGCAGCATCTGGTGCCTCTCCATGGTTTTATCACCCTGGTAAGTGCTGCAGATAAAGAAATTAGCACACAGAAACGAGCTCAGTATGAAACCCTCGTGCCTGGCATTTCCACTGCCCGGCCCCAGTTCTCACAATGAACAAACGATGCCATTGGTCTCTTTCCCTGTGATCCCACGGTTGTCCACACCTGATGAATTTAGGCTTTGCTTTGCTTTCAGGAGGAGGCTGATTTTTCTCTTTTTGCCTGCAAGCAAACCTGGGCTGCATGAGGACAAGCAGGAAACTGTGAAACTGCCTGTGCAGATCAGCCTGAATAAGTTAAGGAGGTTTGGGGTCAGTCTGTGCCAAGTCCTGCTGGAGAAGCTCCCTGTCACCCACTCCCACTCCTGGCTACTTCCACAGGTGCAGCCCAGCACTTTATATTCTTTATATCTCAGAATATAAAGAAGGGTTTTCCTCCAAGGATGCACATCTGAAATGCAGATCTTGGTGATCTGGGTATTAGACAAGGCTAAGATCATTCTTCAGTTCCCAGGAAGATCAATGACCTTGGAAAAGTGAGTTCAGTACTTTATTCCTCTCTACCTGCTGCAGTATTTTGCTTTATTAATTGTGTGTAGTATCCCACTTAATGAGGACCAGCCTCTCTCTCTATATATATTTTTATATATATATATGGACAACAACTTCATCTCTTTCTAAATGAGGGTCTCCTGTGACTGAACTCTCAGAGAATGCTATTCCTGAAATTAATCCTGAATGCTCTAATTAGAACAGTAGTGGTTACAGAATTCTCTAATGGCTACTTTGAAGTGAAACAATTACTGTCTTTATTATGATAACCCTCCAGATGAGATACTACAGTTGACAAAAGATTATTAAACAAGTCATTATTCAGTCACTGGCTCACTTAGGCAATAGCTTGTGCATGTAATGATGAAGGCCAACATGCCAGCACTTAAAATGTTGTAATGCAGTGCCCAACTTTTTTTGGACAGTATGATATTGCAATAGATTGGGGCTTTTTTTAGTAAATCGATGGTAATTCCACTGTAATTAGATCTTCATAGGAATGGATAAGGTGTGATTAGCATACAGAATTTTAAACCTTTTATTTCACTTCTCTCAGAAATTAGCGTAGAAGGTCAGGATCTGAGACAATGGGCATTATTTCCCAGAGTGAAGAACTGATTTAATGCAATTTGTGTCTCCTTATAGCCACAGCCATCAGTCAGTCAGAAATGGGACTTCAGGATAAACAATGTCAAGTCTATGCTAAAGCCTGAAAAAAAGAATCAGAAGGAAAAATTAAATCCTGGCTTGTACCACTGAAGGCAGTGCTATTTGGGCCAAAGTAATTTTTATTTCTACAACCCTTGGGTTGTATCTACTTGTAAAATATCTTGGCAAGAAAAGCATGGCAGGAATGCAAAGATGTTATCATAAGACTACCTATAACCACTCTGCTCAGTTATTCTCCCCAGGGATGGCTGTTTGAATAAGTGAGTAGTCATTGAGATTTTGAATTAGTCTTGTGTATTGTGACTTCCCTGCATAGCTCATATTCCTCTGCTATGGAGAACACAAAGATCCTTTCTAAAAAGGCAGTGCACCAAGTTTTCTAATCAGATTCTTATACCCTGGTGACTCTGCAGACCATTTTCTAATAGAATTGAGGCATGGGCTGTGGAGCTGAAATAGAACAGGCTATTAAAAGTATTATCTCTATGGAAGCTTATAATAACAATACTAAAACAATTCCATGATAGAGAAGAACCCACTTGGAAAAACGATGCATTAATTCAGAGCCACTGCCACTCACAAAAAGCTTCCAGTGGGAGAAGGAGATCTACAGAAGGAAGGTCTGGTATGAAGGAAAACAGCTGCATCTCTCATGGCATCATTCACTATATTGGACAACAGCTTTTTAAAAAAAAAATCTTGCAATAATGACTGAATCACTGGTGATTGGTTTATCTGATCTCAGATTGGCTGTATAATTATAAGAGTCATACTTGGGATTCTCTAAATACGAGCATACACATGAGCAAAGCCTAAAAGTATGCAAGGAATAACACAACAAGTCAAAAATGTGATTTCCTGCATTTTGATGTCCTTCGATGCTCTTTAGTTTCACTTGGGCCACGCGCTGTGCTGGCAAATCTGCATCCCTGGTGCTCCCTGGGTTCAGCAGAGTGTGCTGGATCCCCGGCAGCAGAACGTGCAGAGGGCAGCTGCATTTTCATCTGGCATTGCAGGGCAGTATCGCATGCCAGCACCGGAATTTGCAGGTCTGTGTGTGCTGCTGGCTGGGCTAAACTGGCAAGGACTCTGCTGGTGCCCTGCGAGGTGGGATGGCAGCACCAAGGGAGGGGGTTCCACCACACTGATTGCTTCAAAGGGCCACGGTTCACCTCTGCAGTCTGGGAAAAGAAACAATTCTCCAGAGAGATTTCTTTCTCTTCAAATAACGCTATTTGCCTCTTTCTGGCTGGAGGTATGTGTGAATATATAATAGTAAAATAAATATAAAACGATAAAATAAATACAAAATAATGAATATAACATGATAAAATAAATATAAAATAATAAAACAAATATAAAATTATAAAATAAATATAAGATAATAAAATAAATATTAAATTAAAATAACAGTGCTTTGCCGAAATGACCCACTGAACTCACATCCTTGCTATACTCACTGACCCTTCCGTTGTAATCTACTTTTTGGGGAGGTGCTCACAAGAATATTTCTTTTTTTTTCACCCATGCCTTCGTTACTTTAAAATAGGTGGTGAACTTGAGAGAAAAATCCCCGTGAAGAACATGAAGTGTCTTGGACGGAATAAAGTCGTGTGCCCAACAATCCACACCCTGCACCAGTGCTGGGCCACCCCCAGCCCTTACTGGGGAACCTTCTCACTCAGAGAGGATCTGCTCGAAAACGCAGAGCCCGTTTTGCTGAATGGGCCTTGGAAAGCCTCGGGAGGCTGTTGGATGCTGTCCCTTGCCGAGGTCACGTCCTTACAGCGGTGCCGGGTTTCCTGAGCACAATTTTGGCACTGCTCGCTGGCGTAGCACCGGCATCGCTCCAGAGTGCTCAGCCGGGCCTTCGCTCGCTGCAGGAGTTCTGCTAAAAAAGCTCATTAAAAAGTTTCAAATCGCCCTGACTTAACGGCAAAATATCGTTCGTTCGCTAACTCAAAGAAACAAAGATCGCAGGCCCAGGTGTTCATACAGAAATTAATGGTTTTCTTGCAGACGCGCGTTCACCGCCTAAGCCCCAGAGCCCCGAATTTACAGAAACGCAGCTCGGGCTCTCCGGGAGGAGCAGCTCCACGGCTCGCAGCACGTCCTTTGTGTCTGTGAGCCTTGCCAGCCTGTCAGCTCCCTAAGTGACACATTCTGGGAAGCCTCTCCTGGCTCACCCCGAGCTCCCTCCCTTCTCCGGTCCTTTGAGGTTTGAGGCTCCTTTGATCCCGCACTCAGCCCTGGGAGGAGTCCCCCCCGTTCGCGGCCGGACGGAGCCGGCTCATTAGCGTTCCTCCAAGTGATGACCCAGCCGTTATCAGCCCAGCGCTTTGAAGCCACCCATCTGAAGTTATTCTTATCTGTGTCATTGTCTTACATTTCCTCTTTGCTCCTCTAACAGCCCGATGGGCTGCTTGGGTTTAACTCCCTCCGGGCCGGCAGCAAGCCACGCGGAATTGGACATGGAAACACTTAAAACAGGAACGAGAAATGTATTCCTGATGAGAAAAAAGAGTTTTGTTTTATTCCAACACCTGTTTCGTCTTCCCTCTGTTATTGTGAAAGCAGAGAGGTAAGAGGGAGCGCTTGATGATTTCCACCAGGTCTGATCTAACCCAGATGCGGGCAGAGGAGCTGAAAGACCAGAAAAACACCTTTTGTTTTCTTTTCTCTGCCTAGAAATACGTCTGGGCAAACTCTGTGCTACCTCCTGAAATATTCTTATGAGGATCTTGAAATATCCTTTCACTTGAGCCATTGAAAGATTCTTCTAAAGCCATAGTCATCAATGAGTAAATTTCCTCCAAGCATCCCAACAGTTCTGTTAAGTCAGGATCAAGGATTTGCTGGATGCTCTCCTTGGCTTCAGTTGTGAAGACCGTGTGCAGTCCTTCCCTTCTCACGCTGAAAGCTCAGGCGGGTCCAGAGAAGAAAAGAACATGGATAAATCTGAGTTTTAAAAGACCTGAGCATCACCTGCCTTCTTTCCCTGCTTAAAATCAACTAAATTCACTCAACAGCTCCATGGGAGAAAGTTAAAGAAAATGTTCAGGCACTCTGCAAACACCAGGCACAGTCTCTGAGCAGCTACAGCGATTTGCAGTTACCTTCAGGTGTGAAGAAAGCATTAGTGTCTCTCTAACAAAAGGAGTTATTTTGTCACTGTTGTTTTTCTAGGTAATTTAATTACAAGAAACATAAGTTATTTCCACAGATTTGGCCTGATTAAAATGGAAAATGAGCCAGATGGTTTGTAAATATTTTGAAAGTGCAGGTTATTGGCATAAAAAGGTGCAAAAGTCACAGGTAGGCTGTGCTCCTGTCTAATGAAGTTTGAGACAGGAGACTGTGGAAGCTTTTTAATGAGCTGCTCATAAAGAATAATTTCACAGCGAGTCAATCATTCATTCTCCCACAGTGAAATTCACTTGTGGTTTGGGGAAAAGTACAAAAGAGCTAAATCTCTCCTGCCTTGAGACGAAAGTTAGTACTCAATAAAATATAAATGAAAAAAGGTATCCAGTCATCTTTACCAATTGCCCATTTTCAGTGGTTTTCTTGTGAGATCTACTCAGCGTATTTCAGTTAAAGAGATTTAAGTATTTCTGATATTCTGGTTAGGTTTGCCTTTTACAAGTTACTGTGGGGTTTTTGGTTATGAGAGTCAGGATTTTAGTAAGTATTTGCAATTTTTTTGCCAGTGCCTTCAGCAAATGCAGGATCAGCCCCCTTTCTGGAAGTTTTATATATCCTTTTATGCCTCAATTTTATTGCACATCAAGGTTCATTGATTTTTTTTGTGGCTACCACAGTGGAGAATGAATTATTCACTAATTATTCTCCAAGTGGGTGTGACTATGTTGCACCAGGATGTTAAAGCACTCCATCAAGTGTGGAACATGGCACAAACTGATTAAACATGTCCCTCCTTTGATCAATGTGTCCTTCCCTGTCCATCAGGCTGGGACGGGAGGCTGAGTGAATGACAAATTCCTGTCGCCCTCGTGGAGGTGAGCCAGGAAGGAAATGGCTTTTGGATCTCACTAATTTACTTTCCACTCCACTTTTGGTTTATCAAAGCATCTCAGGTCTGACATGTTTCCTGCCCTCTGTGGATTGAGAACGTTTGTTATGAATAACTGTGTGAAACGTCCTCAGTGCTCGAGTTCAGCACTCAGGGCCCTCTGGGGCTGGGTAAAAATGACACAACATGGAGTGGCCACAGGGAGTAACTCCAGCACAGTGTCTCTCTTACAGAGATGGCTTCAGAAAAAAAAAAAAAAGAAAGAAAAAAAGAAAAAAAAGAAAAAAAAAAAAAAAGTCATGTATTTCACTGGCTAAAGAAAAGAAAATCCCCAGGATTCTAAACAGAGATCTCACTCAGGTGTATAAAACATTCTTAGCCTGTCCTGAGCCTCATGTCCCTCCAAAACGACCCTGCAAGGTTCTGTCTTCCTCAAAATAGCTTTTTCAGGCTTTTTTGTATTTGCCCTATACCGAACTGATAACTCTCCTCAGCTGGGCTTCCATCGAATGCCATGTCTTTGTTCTGAGGTTGGATCAGAAATCCATGAGGGGTTAACAAACCACAGGGCAAAATTTCTGAGAGTATGGAGCCAAAATGCCTCGTTTCAGCAGGCCCCTAAAGAACTCCTGCAGTATTCTCCCCCTGTTTAGGACGAGTGTGAACTTCCTTTAGAGGACTAATTCCCATTTTCAGGTAATACCTACAGGTAACATTACATTAATGGTATGTAAATACATTCCTGGGTCCAGCAGCTGATATAAACCCACATTTTTTCACGGATTTCTGTGGTCCATGAGTGGAAAGGAAGTGGTCTAGAAGAGCTGAAATGTGCCATTCAGTTATTTTGCTGGAGACACTGGAAGGATTTACTGAACTGTTGTCATGGTGGTGGTTATATAAGGCCCTGCAGGAAAGAAAATAGAACACAAGACATACAGGCATTTCTAAAGTGCAAACACTTAAATAGCAGCTTGTGTTTGGTTTGTAGGGTTTTCTCACCTCCTCACTTCAGCTGCAGCTCTCCCACATTTAATTAGCTCACTCCAAATGGATAGCAGATCACGTCATGCTTGATGCAGGGTGTCTATCAGATGTTCTGGCTCTAGCTCTGCCTCCAGCAAATACCCACTTGTTTTAATGATGGCTAGCACTGCTGCAGCGATAGGAGAATGCAGAGTTCCTGGGAAATCCAGATTTTCATCATTCACCATAGAATTTTAAACACGGCATCCAAACCCCCTGTTTTCAATGTCCAAATGGCTTCAGTGAAACGCCAATGGGAGTAAAATAATATTTGCAACTCCCAACGATCATCTCCAGTGTTTTCTCCGGTGTGTTCATGGCTCGGGCAATTTAATTTACATACAAAAGCACAAAGTGGAAAAGAAGTTTCCTTTGAACACCTGTAGTACTTTCTCTGGATATATTGGGGGATACTGCAAGGGCTTCAAGTGAAGATGTATGAGGAACGTACTCGCCAGAATTCATTAACTTCTTTTACTAAACAATCGTGTTTAACTTGAAGGTGTCCATGTTCAAAGAGATCCTACTTTTATCTTCTAAGTCTCTAAAGAAGGCTGTGGGAGAAAAGGCTCAAGCAATGTACTTTTCCTTTTCTTTAACTTGAAGGACAGACATCTGAATCCTTCCAGACAAAGCTTCTTTGCCTTCTTTCTTTCTTCTAGAGAAAGAATATGCATATTTCATCACACTTTCCTCTTAAACTCTTTCACACCTGCCAGGAGATGTCTGTACTCCCTCAAAATGTGCTCTGTTCACTCAAAGACACAGACTAGAGCCGATTTCCATAACACAACCCCCCAACAAATGGAATAAACACTGGTTTGGGGACTGTTGATACCCACGCAGCTCACATTTAGAATTCCATGGCCAGGGTTCTGCACACGAACTCACCTTGGTGGAAAAGGCAGAGCCACCTACATCCATTACCTGGGCAGGAAACTTGGCAAATGTTTCACCCAAGAACCAGAAGTTTGGAGAGATTTCTGGAAGCTGTGGACAGCTCTGACTGAGCAAGGAGGTGACAGTGGGCACTGATAACTGAGTGCTGCTGCCAGGGGGACAATTCCAGGCTGGGATTTCAGCACCACGGGAGCTTCATCTATTGGAGCAGGAAATTCCACTGCCCAGGACAGCTCTGGCTGTCTCGGGGTTCTCATCCAAAGGATGCAAATGAAACAGTCACAGATGTTCCCTTTTGTAGTTGCTGTCACAGAATTTATCTTGCTTGTGATAAAACCCATTTTCCATAGTCCATTCCCTGACTTTGCTGCATTACACCTGCCACAGGAGTAGAAGATGTAGCAACAGAGTGAATTTTTCAATTTGACTTGTTGTTTAGAATCCCATTAAAACAAATTTTGAAACAGCGTGAGCCCACACTTTTTGTTTGATCCTTTAACATATTCACATTTGCAAGGAGCTAAACTAATTTCAAGATAAACTAATTGAGAAAAGCTTCAAATCTCATGCACATGCCTGAAGATTTTAGGAGCTGGGCCTAGAAAATGGTATTGGTCTATAAATAAATATCAAGGACATTTTTTGCCAGCTCTGCTAAGCACTTCCATCAGCTGAAAGAGTATTATTTTGCAGTCAGAAGGGTGTTAACCTTTTAGTGGTGTGAGAACAATAATAAATCCATCCTCTTCTAACATGGTTTATCAGGTAATGATGATACTTTCATAAATAACAATGAGCTCTTTATTCAACAGTACATAAAACATAACTAGAATTTTGTTTAATGACTCATAACAGTAATTCCTTATTTTGCTGCTTTTTTTTTTTTTTTTTTTTTTTGCAATTCCCTGACCTATTGTCCCTGGTACCCATAAGACACTTATGTGTAATCCTTAAGAAGTGAGATTTATCATCATGCCTTTGAAGCACAAAGGAGCACAAGCCTCTTTCCTGATGGCTAAGATAGATTTTTCAAGGCAGTGCACCCTTTTTAAGTGTTTCTTTTCTTGTTCACCAATGTCACTGTACTGTGCACACCATGATTTACCAGGGCTCCCATCTGTGAACAGCTGTAGGATTGGAGAAGGCAGGGGAGATCTTTAAACCTGTGCTGGCCGTGATTGCCTGGGAGTTCTCAGAGTGGGAACTGAGTAACTCTGTGCTCTGCCTGACATCTCAGGCATTATCCACGTCCCTGGCAATTAATGACTTTTTTTAAAGATAATTTCTGCATTAGAAAATTAAGTGTCTTTTCTAGAGTGACTAGAAGCTTCATGTGATACCAAAGCTGCAATATCTCTAAAGCATTTCTTAGTGCAAAAGCACTTCCAGAGATGACACAGAGGTCAGCAACATTTTCTGTCGACATGGAACTATCTGGAAATGTCTGTTTTCCAGGAGAACTGATTCAAGATCCATGCAGCACAATAAAAGAAAGCATTTTTAGATTGTGATGAACTTTGGGCAAAAACTGCTGACCTAAAAAGAGAGTCCACATCCAAAAAAACCACACTTAGGACCTGCTGAGAAAGGTACCAGGCTTCAAAAGGAAGGACTGAGGGAAGAGTGTATTTGTTTGCTTCATGTGGAAGAGATCCTTTGGATCCTTCCCATATCCAGGACTGAAACTGGGAAAGGAAGGGAACAGCAATGGCCTCAGGCAAGCAAAGGGCTCTGTATGGGTATTTACTCCCCCTATAAAAACTTCAGCTTTAGAAAAATGGGAAAAGGATGCTCATACTGGTTTTACTGGTCTCTCTTTCCCTGGAGATCGTGAGAGGAATCCAACCCAAGCCGACTGCTGCTCCTGTTAGTGGAAGGGACAAGGCAAGAAAATGAGGAAAATGGGCATCTAGAGAGACGGTTTGGAAATCACTGTTCTTATGTTATCTGATTGCTGAATTCTTCTGGCCTCCCTGCAGCTGGAGCTCTGTATAGAAGCAGCTAAGCTGCAGTGTTATGAGCAAAGGTTTAACAAATAATAGCCTGGAATCTATTTATTTCCATCTGCAAATTTATACATCTTGCTGCTCAAATTTGCATAATGAGAAGTGTGTTAGAATCCAGATGCTCATCAACTTGGATACACATTCAGTTTATTGGAAGGATGAGTTTTGATGCCTCAGTTCCAGACCTGATCCACTCTGTCTGAAAATCAATGCAAAGTTTCCCACCCATCAAATGAACCCTGTCCCCCCATTCCAGGGGTTTCCAGTCCTTGCCAAACAAAATTCCACTCGCCATTATTTGAAGCCTTTTCTCCAGCAACCACTCCTTCTCTAAAAGCTCTGAGCAAACAATCTGCTCTCCAGTATGAAGAGAGGGCATTTCCAGCCCCAAACTGGTGAACAATCACAATCTCACGTTCCCCAAGAACAGCACAAGCTGGTTTTAGAGCTCCACACAACTCCAAGGAGGCAAGGCAGGCTTGAGGCTGCAGGCTTGCACTCAGAACCAGGACCATTTATCTGCCATACCAGGGGGTCTCTGGAAGGTTCTTCACTTCCCTGCTTCTCTTTTACTTTTTACATTTTTTACTAGGTTGTATTCTCAAGCTGGAAACTGCCAGCTGAAGTGGAACCTCAGTCTGATCAGGACCATTAATCACAATATAACAAAAAAAGGAGATATTAGTAAAATTTAATAATATTTTCAGCATACCCACTCATACAGGATAGATCCTAACCTATTAGTAATCTCATTTTCTTAGATCTCAAACCAGCATCTTAAGGAATGGAAAAGTATCAGTATAATGATTTAAAATGATTTCTCAATGCAATGATGAAATTGTTTTTGTGCTTTGCCTCAGCAGTCAAATACTGTTATGAATCACTCATTTTTTAATGAAGTCTAACACTCACTATGTCAAAAATTTAAAATTACAAGGGAAGCTTCATTTTTACTTTGTCCCATAGTAGCAGAATATCAGCACCAGTATTTTCAAACTGTTTGATTTGCTCTGGGGGCAAGAACTCTTTGGATACCATGTGATTTCTGCATATGTTTGTACAGCTTTTTGTGAAAGCATTTTGGTAGCTGTTCCAGCCCGGTTTTATTTGTGTTGCTCCAAAAGCCCTGATCCTTTTGTATCTTTTTTTTAGGTGGGGTGAGATGGAACAATCTCACGTTCTGATTTTGTAAGGCACTGTAGGTTCTGTACGGGTGTAAAAGATGCCATGAATTATTACAGAAGCTCGTTAGAATACCCTCAGCCAGAAAATACTATTTGTTCAACAAAGCAATGAATTTTAGTACAATAAACCTGCATTTGCTCATCATTTTGCTAATGGCTGGTGCTTCCAACATGACAGAAAACAACTGCATAGTGACGAATACAAGCAAGCCTTGAGTTGCTTAAAACAACTCGAAAATA
Organism: Picathartes gymnocephalus; assembly: GCA_013390045.1. Lineage (NCBI taxonomy): Eukaryota > Metazoa > Chordata > Aves > Passeriformes > Picathartidae > Picathartes > Picathartes gymnocephalus. The sequence continues at coordinate 290,709 of WEKY01021049.1, read as the reverse complement.
AAAGAACTCTCTGAGCCTGGGAAAATGAATGTTGCTTTTAGAAATGCCATTCTTTATCTGGAGCTGTGCTGCAGGGCCCTCTGCCGTGCGAGTCCTGGTAGGAATGGCACAAACCTTTCCCAGAGAGCTGGGCAGGGCGAGCCTGCTCCCAGCAGTGCTGCACAACCGATGTGTTTGGGGTTTGCTGCGCTTTAAAAACCACTTTTGCAGCAGGTGGGCGTTATTTGCCACTCAGCCCGGGCTCCTAACGAGGTCAGACACATCTCCTACCCCTGTCGGGTGGCAAAGCCATCGGGCTGGGCTGATTTCTGTTTCATAAACTCAACTGCCCAGCCCCTTGAAAGAGACACAATGGCCTTTTCAATGGCCCGAGCTCTTTCAGCCCCTGTTGCTCTGTTGAAGGAGTATATATATCTCTTGACCTCGTAAATGTGGCCATTCACGGTCTGCAGTGCTGGAATGTGCCCTCGGAACACTCCAAAACTCCTCTACATTATCTGAGGCAAATGTTTATTTAGGAAAGTTGAAGTAAAACATTGGCAGGATCAAAAGAGAAATGAGCAGGCACCTGGTACCGCAGTGAGGAGATCCCTCCTAGGAGGAAACTTCTCTCCTTCCAGCTACTCCTCTGAGTCCAGTTAGGACAGTGAAAACTGTCACTGAACTCTGAAATTAGAAAAGGAAGGAAGGAAGGAAGGAAGGAAGGAAGGAAGGAAGGAAGGAAGGAAAAGAAAAGAAAAGAAGAGAAAAGAAAAGAAAAGAAAAGAAAAGAAAAGAAAAGAAAAGAAAAGAAAAAAGAAAAGAAATGAGAAAAGAAAAGCAAGCAGGCATTAAAAACATCTCCTGGCTGTTCTGGCAAGCAAAACCATCAGACCAGAGAGAGAAAGTCCTGCACAAAGGACATGGGCATGTTCTTTACAGACAGGTTGTGAGGATGCAGTTATTTGCTTCCTCTGGGTGGAAGTCGTGTTTTGGAGAAGAAAATGCAGTTGATATTTGAAATGAGAACAATGATTGTTTTGAAAGAACAGCACCAGCCGCCTTAGAAGAAAATTACAGAGAAGTCCAATTCCTACTCTGCTGATTGCAAGCTTTTCTGTCCAGACTTATCAGAGGCAGTTTTTACCCTGCCTTGGATAAACATGGCATGTCAACCTGCAGGTGCCAATGCAATTTACTGATTTAATAACAAAAGACTACTAAAATAATGTATAACAATATAACATATAAGAAATATTATTATAAATACCCTGGAGAATGAAAATGGCAATCAAAATACATTCTTAATAAAAATGTTTCTATTGTATTGACACTAAAATCAAAGTATTCCCACATGCTGTCACATGTAGCTTCAAATGAAGCCTCATAATAAAATTAGAATTGAGTAGCAAAAGCTCTCATGTTCAACTCTCTTAGAAGCAGTTGCAGTAAGGGATTCAGATTAATGCAGTGTATTGTTACAAGATAATTTCCCCTGAAATAGAGTTCCTTAATTTATTTGGTTAAAAGGTGGTTAATACTCTGATGAATGAGGGCTTTTAGATTTTCTGAAAATGCTACTGTTGTAATTTCAGACGTTGTCAATATAAATTTCCTGTCATTTTTAACACTACTGATCACTTGCACTGCTGGGGGCTGTGGGAAGGAGTTCCACAGACGTTGCCTCTATTCATAAAGGCAATTTAAAAATTGCTGCATTGCAATTATATTGAATATCTCTTTGGCCTTACATTAATATAAAAATTAATGAAATTCTTGATTTACCTGTCCATTATTGTTCATTTTTATGCCATTTAATCATCTCTACTGAGAGCAATGATTTAACTGTTAGCTGTTCTTACCCTACTCTTAAGGCAAAATGCAAGGTTGTCTCATGGAGCAGTTTTGCTTTAAGTCAGTAAATGTTTGAATGCAGCTGTGGAAATTTGGACAATCTCTTTCTACCTTTCCATTTGGCAGGGCAAGGGAGGAACAGCACTCCTGATATTATAAAAATCATGATATCAGCCTTAAGTCTAAATTTGTAAGCACAGGAAGATCAAGGATACTCGAAAAAGCTCACCCATGAGTCTTTCTAAAGCTGTTTTTTGTGTTAGCAGACAAAAATGACTTCATGTACAATCTATTCCTGGCACTAAATGTGTGAGCCATCATTCAATAGAAAGATAACTCTCAGCCTAAAATGCCAAGTTTCCATCTTGGTGCTGCAGACAGAACTCCTCCTGGTCTGATAGTGTGATTTATCTGTGACACTCAAGAGTTAAACAAATCTGTCTGCTTTGCATTTGGGCCCTACTGAACTCTTGATTAGAAGCCCTAAAATCTGTGGAATGCATCATGGAATGGTTTGGGTTGGAAGGGACCTTAAAGCCCATCCAGTGCCATGGCAGGGGCACCTCCCACTGTCCCAGGTGCTCCAAGCTCCTTCCAAGCTGGCCTTGGGCACTGCCAGGGATCCAGGGGCAGCCACAGCTGCTCTGGGCACCCTGTGCCAGGGCCTGCCCACCCTCCCAGGGAGGAGTTTTTTCCTGATGTCATCTAAATCTGCCCTCTTTCAGTTCCAATCTATTCCCTCTTGTCCTGTCACTCCAGGCTTTTGTAGGGAATCTCTTTCCATGTTTCTTGTGACTCCTTCAGGTCCTGGAAGGCCACAGTGAGGTCAGCCCAAAGCTTCTCCTCTCCAGGCTGAACAATGCCAGCTGTGCCAGCCTTTCCTGCCAGCAGAGCTGCTCCATCCCTCTGCTCGTCCTGGAGCCTCCTCTGGCCTGGCTCCAGCAGCTCCAGCTCCTCCCTGTGCTGGGCCCAGGGCTGGGGCAGCTCTGCAGCTGGGCTCTCACCTGAGTGGGGCACAGGGCCAGAATCCCCTCCCTGGATCTTGTCCCACACAGTTTTTGGAGCAGCCCAGGACAAAGTTGGCTCCTGGGCTGCCAGCACACGATGGAGCCCAGAGCATCAAAGAGCTCCACGTTCAGTCTATTTCTTTTTTGGGCATCCTGAAGTTCCTCTTCCACCAACTTCAGTTGGCAAAGATGTTCAAAAACGCAGCAAGCACTGACGGAACAGTTCTGTGGAGCTTTCTGCCTTGATCTGTTCAAGCTAAATAAAACACATCACTTCAGGAAACGGAGCTGCTTTTTGTAACCACAGAACCTGGTGTATGTTACTGAGGAGGGAAGAGCAGGCAGACTCACACACCCCCTCAGGAGCTCCTGTCGGCCCCTGGGGATGTTCTAAAGTTTACATCATCACTCTGTGCCCAGCTGTGCTCTTCAGACCACCAATACTTAATGGGAACATCATAAATAGTCTGTGGCTCATCTGTAGAATCATATTGCCTTTCATTCCTAATTAAAATTCTCATTATGGTACCAGTGGTGGTGGTTTCTGATACCCATTGATCCAACAACCTGCTTCTCTAAAGCTTCTTGCCTTGAGTTCATCCCTCACTTTAACATCCCACCCTCACTGCCAGTGATTTCTGTAGGACTGGTGACACTTGTAAATCAAAATGCATCCAGGTTACTTCTCTATCTGCCCTGGGAATTTCATGTAAATCACTCTGGAGACATATTTATGGAGAGCTCAGCAAGGACAGTTATCACTCTCTTCTTTTTCTTCTCCTCCTCCTCATAATGTAGTTTAGTGATTTTCATGTTCACATAAAGAATAGAACTGCAGATACTTTAGATTGAAAGAGGCCTCTGGAGGGCATCTAACACAAACCCTGAGACACTAAAAGTCATATCTGGGGTGATTCCAGCATTTCTGCTGAGAAGTGGAATGCCCTGGTAGAAGAGTTTTGTGCCTGTTTCACGCCTACTAATTAATGAATGTATAACAAAATGCCTGAGCACTGAACACTGCATAGTGAACTGAAGCTTCAAATTTATTTTCCTCTGGAGACAGTTATAAGGTATGGCTTGGTTCTGCAAGTGCTTCATTTTATGATATGACTTTGGCACTTGGAGGAAGGTTTCGAAAGTAAACATGTAAATCAGAATATTCAAGGAAGTCTTTGGGACCTTCAGAAGAGACAAGAGGGTGCAAAAAACAGTTTCTGCAGCACAGGCAGCCCATGCTGTTTAGATGGCTATCCTAACCCATTAGATGCCTGAAGGGTTTTCTTCATACTTCTCTAGTTTTGGTTGTTTATGTGCTTTCTTGTTGTTTTGGGTTTGTTTTTTTTAATCTGCCCTAAGACAGGCAAGACTCAGCATTCTTATTATTAAGAGACAGCTGTATCCAAAGTGCCATTTAAAATCTGTTTGTTGCAAACTTCATTTGATCGGGGAAAAAATAAAAACAGGCAGAAGTAACATCTGAAAGTTCCTGCTCCTTGCTAGACTATTATTAATTTCTAACTAGGACTATTTAATTGCATCTTCACCGATTTACAACAGTTATTGGCCACAGTAATCAAGCAGCTATTAAAGCAATTTGAAGCATTATACCCTTCTAAGACTGTATTTGTTTTGCAACGTTTTCTTATAAATAATATGCATTAGTTTGTAACATTATCCCCATCAGCCCGGAGGGCTGCTGGCAGCAGCAGTTACGTCAAAGATTGAATTTCAGCATTTCAGATCCTATTATGCTGGGTAGTTCAATGAGAACCTCTTCTAATTGTAGTGCACCAAAGGCCGACAGTGCCCCGGCAGAAGCGGCGCGTCCCGTTCATCAGGCGGGGATAACGCGCTTGTTGTGGCCGAGGAGCGGCTCGGGATGAGCGCGGGGTGCGGGGTGCGGGGTCCGGTGCGGGGTGCGGAGCGGGGTGCGGTGTGAGGAGCGGTGCGGAGCGGTGCGGGATGCAGGGCGGTGCGGAGCGGTGCGGGGTGCGGCGGTGCCGCCCGGCCGGGGCGCGGCGCTCCCGGAGCGCTCCGCCGGTCACGGCGCTGCTCCTGCGCCAGGGGGAGCTGCGAGCGCTGGGAATGCAGCCCGGGGATCGAATCCATCCGGGAACACATCCCCGGAATCCAGCCCGGGAACCGCATCCATCCCAGGAATGCAACCCCAGAATCCAGGCCGAGAAAGCATCTTCAGAATCCAGCCCGGGAACGCGTTCCCAGGATCCATCCCGGGAATACATCCCCAGAATCCAGCCCCTCAACCGAATCCATCCCGGGAACGCATCCCCAGGACCCAGGCCGGGAATGTCCCAGTACCCCCAGCCTCAGAGCAGCTCGCCGCGTAAATCCGCCTTAAAGGAGGTTCTTCCCCGCTCCTGGCCGGGGCTGTGCCTCGTTATCCTGCCCGAGGATCCTTACTGACATGCCCATTCCCAGATCCATTCCCAGATCCCTGGATGCAGCTCCAGGCACCGGTAATTGTTAGCACGTGTTGGAAGCGCTGGTTGAACTCCAGCTCGGTGTCAGGGGGCTCCCCCGGATTAGCGATTTATCCTGGCCACAGCACTTTGAAGTGCCTCTCCTTTTTCAGAGCGCAGCCTGCAACACGTGGGATTTGAGTATTCCAAAGCTTTGCAGGCAAATCCAAATACGGAACAGGAAGGTGACAAACACCTTTGCAAATATTGTATCTGACACATATTTTATTTCTTTAGTAAGTACGTATGAAGATAACAAATTGTCTTAAAGCTGAAACCAGGACACGTTCACATTGCAGAAAACATCCCAGAGTGCTTCATGGTATTCATACTTAAAGCTTAGCAAGAGATCTTCATTTATTTTAGTTTATGTAAACAAGAAAAGAAGGAGTAAGAGGGATCAGAAACACTTGTGGGTGAATCGTTCCAAAGGTTATTCGTATATATAAATAATAGAGAATACACACATGAAAAATGCTGTGTAAGGCACAGATTTAGTGGGTTATGGAATTCCATTGCAATAGAATCTAGAGCTCATAATTATTGCAGCATGGTCCTTCCCAAGGTTACAATACTTGGATAAAACAAAGGAACAGAGACAAGAATCATTACAGATTGAAAAAAAAAAATACTGTCAGGGATTTCAGTAAGTATTTGCTATATGAAAATAAATACTCATTCTTGGCTTCATCCAAATTCTGTTGCATTTGTAGGTCTCAAATGATGAAATTATGTTTTATGTCTCTGGAAGCTCATAGTCCCAAATGTTACTGGTAATTGAAGTGGGTAGCAGTGTTGAATGGTAGGATGGAAGGCCACACATGGAATCCCTTTGATATCAATGATTTCAGTATCTACTGGGTTTTTCTACGGTCATTTACATTTTGAGGAGTGGTCTTCTGGTCCAAGAAGTCAACTCTTCAGATCTAAAGCTGGCACCCCAAATTTTCGATCCATGCACTAGATACCAGTTGTGTACGAGGAAAGGTCAGCGACCAGGTGAGCGGATTCCTTTTGCAAACAGCAGGACCTTGTGATCCCCAGTCCTTGTTAAAACCATTTGTCAGCCCAAGAGATGACAACGCCAGGCCCTGTGGTAGAAAAACCCCTTTCAGATGTACTGAATACAAAGCCAGGCCCTGCTGTCTGCGTGCAGCACGAGTGAGTAACTGTGAGAGATACAAGTTATATCTCTATTACAAGGATAGATGCTGACACTGGAGTGTAATAAAATCACTTTAAATGGCAATACTCCTAACTGCAAACAAAGCACAGAAGGCAGAAGAGAGATGATAATGCACCCAGCTACAGGGATGGCATAAAATTGAATGTTGAGTATTTTTTCACTCCATTTCTTTATGTGACTTCAGATCTCTGGCAGAATTTGGTGTGCATCCCTCTCTTGTTCTTTCTTTTGGAATCCTGTATAGATGGGACAACACAGGGTGTGATTTCTGTATGGACGCTTGCTGTAAACTGGCCACAATCACTCCAAGGATTTAAAATGCTGTCTTTAAACAGAACAAGTTATGAAAATTATAATAATGAATAATTACACAAGTGAGGAGAGATACACATTAAATGAGACAGATACTCACGCAGCCGTACCAATTTAAAGAAGAGCAGAATGTGTGTGTAGCACTTCCCTCTCTGCATCCATACCCAACCCACGTGGTGTCATCAGCACATTTCACACCTCAGGACACTGAGGGACCTTGTCTAAGGTCACACCAAAAGCCAGAGTCACTGGGATGATGCAGGGCCGGGAGAACAGTGCATGGGCAGCTCCAGGTGAGCAGCAAGCAGCTCCACGGGCCTTGGAGGAGCAGGCAGGGCTAAGGGAGCACATCCAAACCCTCCCACACGGATCCAGGGCAATTTAATTCTGCCTAAATGACAGGGTAGTGAGCAAAGGCCACTCTACAGAGTTATTACATTCACAATTACAGACTACAATGTCTGTTATACTCAGGTATGTCAAGAGTGCTAAACTGGGAACATCACAATCCTAGCACTGATTTCTAAAGTTCAGGTCATTCCTTCTGATGCACCGCTGCTGCTAGTCCAGTCTTAGGGCTGGTTGACAGGTTTCTAATTTTCTTTTAACACTGAAAGTCTACTTAGCACAAATTTTAGTATTTTTTTTGCCTTAACTCCCCTCCCCCTCCATTTTCATATTAAGAAAATTGTGTACAATCTTCCACTATTTTCCATTTTCTGATGAACATCTATCCATCCCATGCACAGAACAAGACAACTTTATAGCTTTTGCATTCCCTAACAAAAAAATAGCAATTTGGATAGCTGTGGTACCTGTTGTAATGCTCAATCACCCACACAAAATGCTACTTCTCCAAGTATATGATCATGTTTTCACCTGAGAAATGCTGGTGAGACATATTTGATGCACAGAACTTCTGCATGACAAAATACAAATTGTGCAAACACCCCAACGCCTGCACAGGGGTTGGAGAGTTCCTCTGGCAATTGCTACCTGCACATGGAGCTTTGATTTGATGGGGTTTTTTTTCTGCTTTCATTTTTTAGCATCAGGTCAGCGAATTGGCACGTGATCTCAACACTGTGGCTGGCAAAATATAGAGGAGGAGCTGAGAGCCCTCAAAAGCTTCGTTTTCAGCCTAAAGTACATTATATGGTACATTTGAACATTTTTAGAGGCTGACTGACCTAAAGAAGACAACTTTGGTGCACTGTCACTCTCCTTGCTTCTCAGCATGTTCCTTAGTTCCTTACAGTTCTTGTAGGGAATATGCTACATGTAAGACTGAAGGTTTTGGGTTTGCCTATTAAAAGTCATGAGAGTCCATAAAGACTTCAAAACTGAAACTCCTGAGATTCTGATGTTCTACGGATTCTGCAAACTAACCTTCAGCTGGATAATCTGAGGAGCAGCAAAATAATCACCATGAATAAAATTTCAGAATCTAACTTTAAACATACAAACCTGCTCTGGAGCAATCAACCATCACAAAAATCCAAACATATTCAGGATTATAAATAATTTAAATGGCTTTGATTAATGTCTAGAGACATAATTTTGGACTGTATCAAAAGTAGGTAATGACATTTTCTGTATTATTTAGTGTTACAGTTTCCTTTTTCAAGACTCCTTATACATTCTTCTCTGCCTTCAGACACACTGCTCTGTTTTCATGCTTGGTGCTAATTGAGCTGTTGTCATAAATTGTTCACAGCAACCCATATTTTCATTATAAATGCATTAAGAAAGAAATTAATCTGGGTTCTTTGAGTGTGATTTGTGTACTTAACTCTTTTGGTTCCCTTTGAAATTCAAGCCTAAACAAACCATCTTAGGCAGAGCTTGTACTGAAAGTTCTGGTACTGAATTACTGTACCTAGAAGGACAAGAAATCAAATTTCACAGGAGTAAGAACAGTTGTAGCAAAACCTATTCTGTCCAGACTTCTTTACCATTTTTATCACCTTATTTGGCTCCTGCCTCTTACCCATGACAGTCTCTGCCAATGGACTCAACGTGCAACTTCCCCAACTTTGGTCTCTTATGCAAGCAGTGCAGAGACTCCAGCTCAGAATTGATAAATAGGACTTCTACTGCCTGTCAGTACTTCTGAATAAACTCATGTTCCATCTAATTTACATCAGACTGATATTTTTTTTTCAAAATTCCAAGAAGACAGACGCTGGTAGTTGATGAATTATGATAGGATTGGGTTTTGGTCCCTTAGTGAAAGTTGCCTTGGAAAGAAAGAGCTTTTCTTGTCACCGTGTCTGCTTTTTGTTATAAATGAGATGAATTGTCTACATTATCTACAAATTCAAGTGCAGGACATAAATGTTTGATAGCCGCTGTGTTTTACTGTCAACTGCTGGATTCTTATATTTAAACCCATCCAAAAAGTATTCGTAGTGTCTAGCAAAATCTACAATCAGGCAGAAGAGACTAACGCAGTTACACATTCTTGAATGAGTTTTTCAACGAGAAATGCTTCTTTACACTCTTGTGGGAAAAATTACGTTGAAATTGCATCCATATGATATCCTCTTTCTGCTTTTTCCACATTTGAATTAGCTGCTACTGATAATAAAATCATGTAAACCATGACAGTACAAAGCTGACAGAGTTCTCTGCAGTTCCTCCCTGGAAATTTCTGTGCTAAGGAACTCTTTCCTGGCTTGGCTTATCAAACCAGGGATAACGTCTTGGATGAACAATGGGCTTTTTAGAATCTGCCAAAATACGCTTTACTCATTTTGTTCAGGGTAATATCTACTAATGAACTCTGACACCTCTTCCAGGAACTGAATACAGATAGAACCTCACTGATTTTGGTTGACTAGCCATCTACAGAGGAATGGCTGCATTTGCCTGAAGGATCAGAGCCTGATTTTTCAGGATAAAACCAGCAGATTGTGGAATAAACCACCAGTTTAAGGCGTTGCTTTGTCATAGAGTGTTCGTGGAGGGGTTGTTTCCCTGCTTAGGTGATTTCTGCCCTCACTACCTCTTAGACTAGAATATTTCAAATACTCACTACTTCTTACCAACCTGCCCCTTGTTTGCTGTATGCCACAGCTGTAGTAAGTATTATTAAAAGTGTGTTTACTGTTGGGCCACAAATATTTACTTTTTTTTTTTTTTGCCACAAGAAGGAGGAAAGAGACGCCAGCTATCTGAGACACCCAGGGGAAAGCATCAAAATTAAAGGAACAGGGATGAAACGGCTGTTTGTGAATTGTGTTTAGATGATGGGACTGAAAACGCGTACAGAAAGCAAAACAAGAGGGTGAGGAGGCGGGGACGAGGTGGGGCAAATACAGGTGGGCCAAGGTGCTTGGCGGTGGGTTTCCCTCTGCCTGGAGAGAAACGCACACAGGGCAGTCTCGTGTTTTGACAGCGCTCTTTTCTTGCGGTTTTCTGTTTTCACCGTGCGCCGCTTCCCAGCGGGAGCGGGGGCAGCGGGCGCGGCGAGGCCGGGGCTGAACCGCTCCGTCCATCCCTCCGATCCCGCGCCCCTCTCCCGCACCGGGGCTCCCCTCGCTGCCGTGTCCGCTGCCCGGAGCCCCTCACAGCCCTCCGGAGCCCCTCACAGCCCTCCGCAGCCCCTCGCCCGGAGCCGCTGGCTCACCGCACCAGCCGCCCCCGGGTCCCGCTCCATCGCTCCCTCAGCCGCGCGTCCCCGTCCCCTCACGCCCCTGAGGGTGGGGCTCGGCGGTGCTCCCTCCCTTCATCCCTCCCTCCCTCCATCCCTCCTCCCAGGGAAAAGTGTCTGAGCGCGGCGCGGCCGCGGCGCCTCAGAAAGGCGGGGGAAGCGGC